>JABUQX010038535.1:0-19125 GCA_015478945.1 Trachelipus rathkii
TGCAATTAGTTTAGACCATTTCACTACTGGGGAAATAGTTTGTATTAACTATAATTCGGACCTTGACATATATGAAAATTGTAAAATATTTGACAGAACTAATAATATAAAAATGTTACCAGATTAAAAATTTTTTTAATGACTAAACATGTTAATTCTCTGCTATTTAATAAAAAAAATTTAATTAATGAATTATTGATTATTGATTATTATTATTATTTGTATTATTGATTATTCAATTATTATCTATTATTATTCATTATCATTATATTATTATTATATTATTGATATCTATTATTATCATGTATTATATTATTATATTCATTATTATATTATTTAGTTAATATTATTGATTATTATTAATTAGTATATATTAGATTATATTATTATATTAACCATTATATTTATTATTATTATTATTATTATTACAACTTATTATATAAATCAAAATAAAAAATAAAATTGCATAAAACTTTTTAAAAGTACATTACGCCTTACTTTTTAGTCCTAAAGCCTGAATTACAGTTTCAAGCGACACTAGTCAGGTAGATAGGCTACAACATTTGACATCTAAAGATGTTTACAATGTGCATTAGGACTGTATGGAGAGGTCTTAGTCCGCAGAACAATTTGTCAAATCACGGCAGCAGTGGACCTCGTGTCATTCTGGATTCCTCATAAGTGTAAATATTTATTTTAGTTTTATAGAGATTTCTTAGCAATCTTTATAAATCATTGCCCTAGAAAATAAGTTCTTTATATGAACATAACATAAATTTATTAAAAACATTTTATGTTTTTTTACAAAATTCTTTATTTATTTTTTTTTTGTTTATAAAAAAAATATCAATTAAACATTAATTAATGTTAAAACTTTACCTAACTTATTCTCTACATCATAGCACATCGCAATCACAGCACTCCTACCCCCCCCCCCTTTTTCTTCTCTAATCCCCCACTCCGTATCAATTGATCTATTGCTTCAAGTCATTGGGAACACTACCGGAAAAAGTGTAAGCAGATAGCTAGGTCTCAGCCTTTGGCTGAATATGCACAAATGGAGCAAACCATTGAGCACTGGAATGTCATAGGATGCACCCTACACCCCAAATATCCAATGGGAGGTAATTTCATCGCCTCGAGAACCTCTCTTTCTCTCTCTCTCTCTCTCTCTCTCTCTCTCTCTCTATATATATATATATAATTATAATTATATATATATATATATATATATATATATATATATACTATATATATTATATATATATATATATAATTATATATATATATATATATATATAATATGTATATATATACTTGGAATTTCAGTCGGAATTTAGGATATTACTCCGAATCCGTTTCCAGTCGGAATTTTGCAAAATTCCAGCCTGAACCGGAATTAATTTCCTTACTAAAAAGAAAATTTTACCATCTAATGTTCGTCGCATGTAAACATGTCTTCTAATTAATTATCAATAAAAATATTAAATTCTTTTTAATAATTTATTTTTTGAAGCTACTAATATCCTACCACTTAGTTCATGTAAAAGTTAAGCTTAAAAAGAGAATAGTGCATTAATGTTTTACACAATAGCCAACCACAGTTCTAAACTCACAATATATTCAGGTATGCAAGTTATTTTTTTCATATTCTCACAATTTACGAGACCATCACTGCTTAAAACAAGGTCACATTAAAACAATACAAAGAACAACAATTCACATTTACTATACGTTTCTCAAATCATTTTTATGTCGACCTACCAAAGCTAATTTTAAAAATTGCAAGTGAACTATTATCTATCATATCCAGAAGCAAATCATTATAAGTATGAACTACCTAATTTCCGACGAGGTATATTCTCATATCTAACAAAATTACCTCTCTTTTTTATTTATCTATTGTAACATCTAGTTCTTTAATCATGGTCTAGTATCAAGAACTTACTCTTTCCATACACTCAAGAGATGAAAATATATTATAGTTCTGAATTATATCACCTATAAGAAATCAATGTTACATTGAAAACTTATTCATTTCCATCATTCTCGTCTCATAATATTTATTTACAAAACCACAGGTCATTCATTCTTGAAGCTCTACTTTGTATTCCCTCAAGGAATACCGCACAAATAAAAATCTGAATTTAAAGAAGCATTTCATATTTTAAATCATGTGATTAGAAATTAACTTGAAGTAGACGATTTGCAATGATAAATCAGATCTTAGAAAATAACTCTAAATTAAACTCTGCTTATCACCACTTATCTCCTATTAAGTCATCTTAGCTTTTTTTTTTACTTCCATTATCTTTAGTTTCTTTGCTAATCTACTACCCCATTAATTTTTTATAATTCATATATAATATATATAATATATATATTTATTATATATATATATTATTATATATATATATAATATATATATAATAACTATATATATATAATAGTATATTATATATATATTATATATATATATTATATATTACAGATCGCCACCATCCACGGGCTGGGGCCTTTCAAGGATGGGGCGGACACCCAGGAACAAGTTAAAAGAATGAAAAGAGAAAAATCCCACTTAATCGCAAGCCTAGGGCAATCTTCTCAGGTGAATGCGCAAGACGTGAGGCCTTTAACATGAGAGAAAGCTGTTCTGCTGCTTTCGGAAATAGCAAGGAGTTCACAGAACAAAAGTGAGTGAAAATAAGGAGGCACCACAACGAAACAACGTTTGGGGTTCGCAAACAATACTAACGCAAAATTCGTGCGAGAGCAAGGCACTCCTGGCACTCCCGAGGGTGACGCAAGGTGGTGGAATGCGACGCGAGAGGTTAAATCCACGAGTCTCTCGAGCACTGGCCTCAACAGTAGCTAGAGAAAAAAATTATAGCTCCAACATTACGTCGCAGAGATAATGGGTCAAGTGATAGTTGAAAAGTAGGGACAGTTTATAATCTCTTAGCTTATAGACTCAACCCCTATCCAAAATAGAAGGTGTGGAGCCGGAAGGCCCCCCCCTCCCCCACCCCCCCCCCCCCCCAAATGTGAGAACAGTATAACTATCAAGGGCGAAAAGGCCCTTATATAACTGGAGTACTGATTTTCAGAGAAAAAAAAAAAATTCCCCCCGCAACCTGAACAGAACTCCCAGCTTCTTTGAGGCCAACTTAGCCAAACCATAGAAATATGAAGGTTTCCAGGATAATGTTGTTGTTCTACTATGTAATAAGACAAGAATTGTTTATGTATTCACAGGACGAGACGTTAGAGCCGTCAAAGGAAATAGGGAAGTTTGGAGGTGTTTTAGTTTTTGAGAGAGGAGATTGTAGAGAAGCTGAGTTTTTAAAAGAGTTGATATTTTACAAGGTTGCGGTTGACCCCACCGGAAATCCCAATCCAGATCGGCAATAAAATGGAATCGGAAAGCTAAAGACGAGGAAACTCTAGAAGCAAAAGAGGTGAGCAGATTTGAAATGAGGTGGAAGAAGGAGAGTTGAGTCATCGTCATAGAGTGAACAGAGTTGGAAGTACAAGTGGGGAGATCATTGATGAAAAGTAGGAATAATGTTGAGATAGAACAGAACCTTGCGTCACACCGCAGGTTAACAGGAAAGCAGGAAGAGGACGCTCCATCAACAAGTGCGATATGGAGCGATCGGAGAAAAACTAGACAAGAAGTAAAGCAAAGAGGAGAGGAAAACCCAAGGTAGGGAGCTTAAGAGAGCAGTGGACGGTGCCAAACCCGGTCCTGTCGAACGGTCTTGATATGTCAAAATTCACCACCGGCAAGACTCCCCATGTCCTTAAGGGCAGGAAGACCATAAAATCAGTAGATAGGAAAGTATGTCACCAGATGAACCTTCGAACGCGAAACCAGAACTGCGTGATCTGAAAGAAAGGGAATGAGGACTCCAGCATGATTCAGGAAATGGAGAGTTAAGAAGAGTTTCAAGATTTAGATAGAATACAAGGTTGAGAGCTATAGGGCGATATCTAAGATCAGAGCGGCCTCCTTTTTTCGGGATCGGTTTTACATATATGCGCGTTCCAGCACTGAGGAAAAGTATTAGTATTAAGCATAGGAGAGTAGAGTTGAACGAGGACAGGCGTCAGGCTCGAAAGCACACTCTCTCAAAACACTTTAGGGGAATGCTATCTGGGCCACCTAGCCTTCCTGGACGTTCAGTTAGAATCAGGATCCCATGCACACGATCTTGTGTAATTACAGGTAAAGATATGGGAACTGAGAGGAGGAAGGAAAGTAGCGAAGGAGGGAGTAAAAATGTCAATACCGTCCAGGAAGAAATTAGATGAAAAAAGGAGGCCAAAGACATTGGCCCTTTCAGAAGGAGAGTTAGCAACAGAACCGTCAGAGCGATAAGGGGAGGAAAGCAGCAGATTACAAAAGGTGAGAATGTTTTTGTAGAAGAGGCCAGAAATTTTCTTTATTTCAGTAGGAGAACCAAGCAGGTAACGCGTTGTCACGCCACTTTCTTTTAGTGTGAAATACGCTGTAGGCCTGACAGAATATATCCTCTGCAAACGGATTCCGAAGCAAGAATGGGAAAATTAGTAAGAGAGTGATAGAGAACAAAGAGTTTCCAATGCCCGATATTGCATGTCCTCTCCTTGAATTAGCGCTCGAGAACAAGCTCCATCGAACCATGGTTTGGGGAGAGAAAGATTTAGTTGAAGATTGAATAAACCTGCTCATCCGATCAACTGATTACGCCCACCACCTTTTCAGCAGGTGGACCCGAAGCATTCCCAGAAGTCAAAAGCAGGATTCATTTCCAAGAAGTAGTTAGCCAAAAAGCAAACGCAACATTCCAATAGCCTGATTAAAGTGCCAGAAATTACGTTTGGGCTATGGAGGAGCTGCTGGAGAAAAAAGTATTATAATTAAGAGCTATAAGATTGTGGCTAGAGTTACCAAATGACCGGCTAAAATGGTGTATATATAACGAGAAGGAGCATCAGTGGGTGAAACACATAAGTCAAGCGTATTCAAGAATTCGTTAGGACGATCTGGAATATGTAAGTTCCTTAATTAACTGTCCAAATCGTTAAGAATGCTTAATGTTTTGGCCTCCTCCCCACCCAATGCATCAGTGTGAGAGGAGCCCAACCACTCAAGTGTGGTGTACGTATGAAATCCTCTAAATAGAGGGACATCAGCATTTGGATGGGAAGAGAAGAGTAACAGTCTCATGAGAAGTAGGTAAGATAGTAAAAAGAAGCGTGAAAATCTGTTTCTTAGGGAGCAGTAGCAGAAAACCGAAGATAATTGATAGTAGTAGGAACAAAGATTTTTAGCCACAGAACAATCGAAGTTAAGAGATTCAAGATTCTCGAGACGTGTAACAGGAGTGTTTATGTATTAATATTAGGCACAGACTCCACATTTAGTCGGAAAATGGTAAAAAAAAGCTGTAGTGATCGAGATATTAAGTTTATTTGAAAATGAAACTCCCGGGCCAGCTGGGTCTCAGACAGAAATAAAATGTTAGATTGATGAGTTAAAGAGAGGTGATTTTCCACAGATTCATGATTAGCCCGGAGGCCACGGCACGATGGAAATCTCAATCACCATCCCGGCATCCTACTGACGGACTCCGGCATGGCGCCCACCGGCCACGCCGCCACGCGACCAAGTCAATCGACTTGATCGGCAGTCGCAACAAACAAAACACACCTCAAACTCTTGTACACAATACAATCCTTATCAATAATAAATAAAACAAAAATTATGCAAAGAGCTACACATTAAAACCTAAAAAATGCTATATATTATAAATATTATTCATTAAAAAACATAAAGGTTAAAAACAAACAATAACCATATCCAGAAATAAGTATTAAACCTCTGAAACAAAATTTAAAGGAAAAAATAAATAAATTAAATAAGGATAAATACGATAATCTAAAAACTTAGCTTTAAAATACCTAAAAACGGGGCGAAACAGACACGCTGACCAACTTTCAACACTTCAGACATTAAACTATTGAATTACTAAAAACACTTTACAATAAAATTTAAAAATAAAACACAAAAACAAAAGCAAAAAGCAAACACAACAAAACCAAAGGACATTAAAACTAAGGCTTTGATTAAAAGAAAAAACTTAAAAAACATTAAAAAATAGATGCAAAATTAAACACACGAAGCCACCATCACACACGGCGTCTGCACTTGAGCAAGCACGAACTATCAACCACACAAACAATATATATTATAGTATATAATAATTATATATATAATATAAATATATATTATTATATAATATATATATATATATAATAATATATAATATATATATAATATATATAGTAATATATTATATATATATATAAGGTAAACCTGTCAGTGCCCATGTACATATAAAACAAACGGAGTTCCACATACAACACTAAAGCGGCAAATACACATTAAGACAAGACAACAACTACACTACCGGGCACACGTTCGACGGAGCATCAAATCAATAACATAAGGACAGCGCTCCGTAGCCAATTGCATTAACCGCCAGGCGTCAATAAAGTATTGATAAAAATACCCGTTTCTAGCTATTCACCCTGCTGGGATTGAAACCTGGGCCCATTAGCATTGACAATGACGCGTATGTGTTTCAATGACACTACGCCACGATGAAATACAAGAAGAACGCAAAAGAATTCTTCCTGAGCGGTGGAATATAAGCCACCCTACCAAGACAAGGACATCCCGCGCACCCTTCCCGCCCACACTACCCAGATTCCAAGCCGTGCATACTCTAGTGCGCAAACCACATTACGACGTATCTTTCTGCTAGGGCCCCAGGTCACCCAGCAGTGAAGTGAAGTAGCTCCAGAAAGGGATACTTTTTATAAATACTTAATTGACACTGCGATCCGGTTAAGGCAGTTTCACTTATCAAAGTAAAATACGATCCCCGGATCCTGAAGTATTTTCACCTGGACGTGCCCTGACCGTTGACATACGCCCGAGTGTGGACGGGAAGGCGCAGGATGTCCTGTCTGGGACACAAATTACATCCAACGGCTGACTGAATGGTGCTTATATTCCACCCACAGGAAGAATGCTCGCATCTTCTTTTCAGTCATTTCTGAGAGCACCGTAGTGGCAAACACATATGTGTCATGGCTTAGGCGCCCAGGTTCCAATCCCAGGCAGGGTACCCTATGCGTGAATAGTCAGAAAGGAGAGAACAGGTAATATTTTTATCAAATTAAAATATATATTATATTATATATATGATAATATATATATATATATATATATATTATATATATATATATATATATATATAATTAGTGATTGTTTTGTAATATCCCGATGCCGCACAATATTAAAATCCGCATCCGCATCCCGCATCCACTTTGCCCTGCGGATGTTGCACGGATATTTTTTCTTGAGTCGAGATTTGATAAGGAATTTAATAATAAAAAAAACAAAGAGGGAATCTGAACGCAAACCTTAAATGAGAGAACATTAAATAAGAATGTTGACACAGTCAATATGAAAAGGTTATTTCGTGGTTGTCAGCATGTTCAAAATAATTTGAGTCTAACAGAGTCACATGATTAGGGATGCCCAAAAAATTATCGCCTCTACAGCTTCTGTCTTCCGATATAATCCCATTAATCTCAACGCTAAGGAAGCATTTTGAACTAACTATCTTCAAATGAAATTGATAACGGTTTAAAACAGGGATGGCATTTTTGGTGATTTTTTTGATTTTTTTAAAAAAAATCAATTTAGGTGATTTTTTTGATTTTTGATAAATTATATTTTTGAGGAAACGACACTCGAAATATTATCTGTAAATAAAAATTAATTATATCCGCACGCTGTTGGCACTCATGTTGACATGCTCTGTTATATAACGGTGATTATATTACTAGCACAGAGAAAAAAAATAGTTCTATGAATCACCAGATAAAATATAAAAAAAAAACAAAAAAAAAATATCACAAAATACATCTTTTAAAGAAATTATTAAAAAATCATATATAAAATCACTAAAAATTATTTGACACTACCTCTACTTTCACTACCCTGTAAGTGTTTTAAAAAAGAAATGAAAGATTGAGTTAATAAATAATTCGTGACGTTGGCGTAATATATTGATGAGAAATATGACTATTCTCGCGTATGTGTTCAATGGTGTGAGGGAGATTTTTCATGACTTTTCATAGCATTTACATTAGGTCAGAAAAAAAGTTGCCTATATTCTTAGGAATTGCCCACGTCGTTGAAATTTTTCTTTATTTAATAGAAACGTGTTCTATTAGCAGATGTATATAGATATAATATGTAACATAACTATTCTAGAACAAGTAAATCGGCACTACGGTAGAAACGGGCACGTTTGGGTTAAGTTTCCCTAGCCATTTCCGATCTCTTTCTTCAAACATTTAACATAGATCCAAAATTGATGAGAAGGAAATCGATAAAATAAGAAAAAGAAACTTAAAATTTAATACACTGGATTTAATATTTTTTTATAAGAGGGTGAATGTTTCAGATTGTGTAAACAATCGGCTGCAATCTATTTTCCGATAAGAACGTTAGAGCTCTTTCTATCTAAATATTCTGCTCTCACTTGATATAGAAAGGAAATAAACCTCCATAATTCTTATCATCACAGGATAACCAAGCGACAGCAGCTTATACCATAGGTGAAAAGTAACTAAAGCTTCAATAAACAGAATTTTGCTATCTGGAATAACTGTAATTTTATAAGAGTCACATGTCTCTCTCTAACACGAGAGAATATATAGATAGACACAGACTTATAAGAGCACAGTTTATCTCGCACTGCATGTTGGATTATACACTATAAATCTATACTATGCTAGTCTGTCATATCAGGAGTTGATTGAATTATCACTACTAGTTATAAGGACAAGCACGACTGCACGAATCATAAACAATTAATATAGATATTACATCAGTGTGAGTGCGCGAAAGATTAAGTAAAAATGTTATTACCCGTCGCTTTTAAGCAAACTTATGTCAATGTAATATATATCTACATCAAGTAAATTATTGTCCTTTTGCTCCTCCAACTAGTGTTTCAATTGTTGATTAAAAAGAGAGAATTATCTTTTCCTTGATTTTGTAAAACATATTTGTATAAAATATGAGATTGAACTTTGACGAATTTTTCATCGTAAAAATATTTCTGATAATATACAAATAAATGGTGCTTTGTGGGATAATGTAATGCTTGACAAACACTATAGTAGTAATAACAGTTAATAATAATAATACTATATATAGTAATAGTATTGTAAAAGTAGTACTTTAGCAGTTCTGATGGTGTTGGTAGTATTATTAGTAGTAATAGTTTTAGTAGTTTAGGTTTAGTAGTACTAGTAAAAGCAGTGTTAGAAAATGTATTATTAGTTGTAGTAGTTAAAATAAAAATAGTAAAATTAGTGCAGATTAGTGTTTTAAATTTAAATTTAAAGTTAGTTTGTCTGTACGTGTATTATGTTTTATTTTTAGAATAACTGGTGTTACACGACAAAATTAGTAACTGATAAATAAAAATTTATCAGAGGAGAAAACTGTCACTTTTAACATCAAGAATTTATCAGAGGAGCAAACTGGAACCTTCATTTTAAGAAATACTTTCTTTTTAACAGTTCAATAATCTTACGTGCTCTTTGCAATTCAACAATCCTATAAAATTCTTAAAATTTCAAGTTAGAACAATAAGGATTCAACGAGAATTATAGAACGACTTCAAATGTGGCATAATACTTAAACATTAAAAAGGCAATTTTACACGGCACATCATAAAAAAAAATCACGTTGAGAGTTCAGGTCAGACAACCATACCTCCCCAAATACTAAGCATAAATTCAGTGATGCCATATCAAGACTTCGCTTTCATAACTCAAACATTATATATATACAGTATAACCTTTGCATAAATCTGTGATCAAAATAATGATTACTAAGAACAAAAACACGTTATCAAAGGAATAAAACTTTTGACTGGAATGGTATTCCCAAAACATATAAAGTACATCGGTCTCAAAATTGTCTGTGAGAAGGATGTACTATATTACCATACAAAAACTTGTAAACAATAATTTTTGATTGGCCTACATTGATTAATTCACATTGCATTTTAATTTCATTCATATTATGCTCATATTGGGAAAATTACAAAATGCGTCATTCCAATTTTATAAAAATCTATTCTGCTAAACCTTTTTTTCTACGGGTCATATCCAATGTCATATATCTCGGACATGTTCTTTTTGTTCCGGTCTTCCAAACCCAAAGACATTTTCTTCAACACTCAACTACACCCTTAATGTTAACTTCTTAGGCTGAACTTATCTTCCCATTTGATTCTCTTTGTGCGCCATGGTTTACCCAGTTCTATACTTTTCAAGGGGGGGAGGGGGAGGGAGGGTATGGGCGACTCGGCTCCCTCATCATTCATACTTAGTGGTGGGCCCCCCCCCTCACCACGGCTTCGCTGCTTGCATTCCTAATCAAAGTGATATTAAATTCCACGTGCTACCATTAGTTACTAAAATTAAGAAAATAAGATAAACATCTTAGGAACCCCAAACATACATTCAGTAAGGAGTTGCTAAGGGTGCGGATTTGAGCAGAACAAAATGTACACGAGAAATTACTTACACATTATATTTGAAAAGAAACAAGTTTAGAACAGACATTATAAGGTGAGTAAACAAAACAAACAATTCGTAATCTCGCTAGTGCGGTCCGATGATTTCCTAGAACTATATATGGGATGAAATGAGTAGAAGACAGAATATAAATAAGGAGCACATCAGTCTCAAATTATAATTCTCAATGCTTTGGTGTTCTGAATCGCTCAATTCCTGGGATTATGTTTAGTCTCTCATCTCGCCATACGTGCAAGTGTGATTATATACTAAGTGAGCATAGGTCGATTCTTTGACATGTTCTCCCTCCCGCATCCCTCTTGTTACATAAAATCTCATACTCCTGTCCAGGCCCCCACGCCTCACTTTACAATGTCCTCTAGAGGAATTATCTACAATTTTAAACTTTTAAGAAAGGACAGAAATTGCTACGAAAATCATCTGTACGGACATAGCGGCTGCTATGAATTAATTAAAGTGAGATGAAAGAGCAGACCATACTAATTAGTAGATATGATTGGGAGGAAGTAATACACTCCGAATTCCGGTAAACTTAATATTATGTTGGCAACGGGCGAGTGCACATCACACTCCCGCCTCAGCCTAGACTCACAGCAAACGCTCCATCCCTCTCTCCCTCCATCTATGAGAAAGGGACTGATGAACATTACGCTAAACTATTTAACGAAGGTATCATTTCGTAAATAAAAGAGAATCTAGTGAGAGTATTCTGTTCAAGGGAAGAGGCATGATGATATCTTGTGATAAGACTAGAGATTTATATCACCATGATGACACTTATCCTCCGCGAGAGTAACCGAACCTTCGCTGAGTGTAGGAACTCTTTAAATCTTCATTTAAGAGAATGTTATATTTGATATACTACGCCTTCCGACAACCAATAAATTATATGCTTTGTTACTGATTTGAGGTTTTCTGAATTTAATCGTATCTGCATAGATGAATCCTGAACTCTTCAAGACCATTACAGAATAATCCCCTCGTTCGCCAAGTACCTAGGCTAAAGCACAAACCAGTGGCCACATATGCAGATACATATTGCCACATCACCTTCTTAGATGACCTCCCCTTTCGTCATGTTAGCCTATGTAAAAAATTCGATGTAACCAACAATAAAGTATAATCAAAGTTGCCTGACCCTTTGAAAAATTCCCAATTCCCCAGTAAGAAGTTCTCACTCTGAGGATTTCACCCAATTACCATCTCCTTCAGGTGATCTCCCAACACCTTCTTTAGATTATTATGATTTCTATGGCCAGGATTACCCTTCACATTTTCCTTATCCTTCAAATAATCAAACACCGGGGTTCACCAGTGATCCTTTTTTGGAGATATCCCATCTGACTTTGGATAGTACTGGTCACCTAAATTTACACACTGTTAATAGGAAAAACCAGGGGTTGGGACCCTTCCTATTTAAAGATAGACCACAACCTATTGAATTTTCGTCCCCTGAACGAATAAATGGTTCACCTGTACACGTTTCTCACAACATTTCTTCAGACATAATTCCCATGGATTCTATCTCTTGGGATTGGCATAGTTCTTCCAGTTCTCAACACACCGAGTTTTATGGATTCGCTTCTCCTAAAAGAAATGGTCTTCCTACACCTCTTTATTCATCTTCCCCAAATCTTTATGTTGATCCCTCATACAATGTTGGTTCCTATAGTTCTGATACCTCAATGGAGGTTCAGATCGATAACTCAAATTCTCATTCAACGTCTAATGACGAAAGAGAATTACATGACAAATACAAAGAAAGTTCTTCACACAGAGAACCTTTATATACACACTGTAGTAATGCTTGGACGTTTAAGTGTAGAGTTCCCTAATGTCATGACCACCCCATTGGAATATCTAAAATGAAACTTTTCCTAAACTATAAAACATATTATTTACAAACTAATATCTGGCCAAGCTCAGCGTGGTAGTAAACGAGCAGAGACATGAATACGAACGAGAGCCATTAGTCATTCCATCCTCTCACTACCACATCTTGATTATAACTAAATAAAACTTATTAAATCAGTAACAACTCATTTCCTCCTTTGTTTTAATAATAACCCCAAAAACCCATTTGGAAAAAAGTGTTTATAAATTACATATAGTAACAATTTTTTATAGATCTTATATAGGGGTTGTTTAATGAGAAATAGTATTTATTTGGAGAACTAAGAAGAAACTCAACGGCTACCCATCTGTCTATACTACTTATATCATAAATTATATTATATTATAATATAATATAATATATAAATAAATAAATAAAAGATATAAGAAATTATTTATTATTATATCTTAGCCTACATAAAAAATACGTTCTGTATAGTATACAAAAGGAAAAGAAAAAACATATATGTTCTATTCCTTCGGTATATGAGAACTATATAGCCATCACATATATTTCCTCTGTATATTACCTGCTCATTGGTTCAATCGGTTTGTATGACGATAGTTTGCAAGGGAAGTAAGATGGGTATGTCACATTTCATATATTGGTCGGGGTGCGGAGAACCATTAACGCAGTCATACTGAAGCCAGCAAGAGAGAAAGCATCAGACAAGGATCATCATCTCACTAAATTAATAGTAAGAGATAACAATATTCATTTTATATTTCTTAACAATAGTCACAGCACCTCCGAATTCCCTACTCGCCATCCACACTCCCACCAACCCACTTTCCTTTGGAGTCCACAAAAATAAGATATAGGGTGATGAATATCGGTGATGAATGATCGGATGGCGCTGCCACTTATTGACAATAACAGATAAATAGTCTGACCTTTTTTCAATTGTCACATTACTTTTGTGGATCGGCAATACACAAGTCTAAGTTGATTTCTAATTCTATCTAAATTAATAACATCCGCTGCTATTATGAACGAGTTTAGAATATAGTAAGAATAACTCCATAAAAATGAACTAGGATTATTTATGAGTTAAAAAAATTAGTAACGTAACATGTGTAAGGTTCCTCATAAATTAAAGAAATATTATAAAATATTTATAGTGGTCTGGCCTGTTAGGCACTCCCATATGTTAATCCCACACCTATTGATTAATATTAGTAACAGTAATCTAACATAAAGAGACTCCGCTTTCACTCTCTCCATCGCGAACCGCAAAAAAATTCTCTTCTCCTAACTCTCTGTCTTACTACTCTCCTTATGTCTAATGGTGACGTAAGTGTGACAATCTTCACAAGGTGTCAGTCTTCGAATACAATCCTTTCTGAGATGAAAGGTAAAATTATATACCTAAATTTAAAATATAGCTTGAACTTTAATGTCAGCGCCGTCCATCCTGACGCACTCCGCGCTGTCAATCGAAAATCATACAATTCTGATATCAAAGATATGACCTTGATAATAATTGCTGGTCTTTACACCATCCGTTGAGGAAGAAAAGATCCCTAACAACACATAGATAAACTCCATCACTCAACCAGCATGGGACGCTGAGGTAGGGGATAGGGTGTGCAGTATTTGTATTTCTCCACTATTTGTTGACTTACTTATGAAAAAACGACCCTGAAGAACCCTTAAAGATAAAACCCAAAGTGGTTATAATAATACTATAAAGCCCTTATGATACCCTCCCAATATCAAGATCTATGCACTTATAATAAGCGACGTATCACACGAGATTGGGGTACCCCAGTATGAAAACCTATTCCTTAACTGCATCCCACATTTTCGGTTTTTTTTTTTTTTTTTTTTTTTTTTTGTTTTTTTTTTTTTATCTCATTGCACCTGAAAAATATTTAGGTGAACACTCTATACTAACATGTTTGATAAATTTCCAATAACATTACAAAGTCCATTGTAACATAACCCAGCTGCCTAACAAACATTAATTGATGTGTAATCCGCGCATTCACCTGACCTTCCTCTATCCATGCGCAATTAACAATAGCTAAGATATATTAAGAATACCGCATCTACACCACTCCATAATAAACAAGACACCTCGACCATACCCGGTTCCCTCCCTCTGCTCTACATGACCCGGCATTCACCAACCTACATCCAATTCTATTAACTCTGATAGGACAAGCTATATATAAACCACCTTTGTCTAACAAAAACTACTGCCCAGGAGTACCTCCTTACTCACGTAATTACCAATACCAGACTATACTACCAGCTACACCAGTCGAAATATTAATACTCCCAGAAACACACAAACTGGAAGCCAACTTCATTGACTCCTATGTTCTCCGAGTTGTGCGCTCAACCTTCTTCGTTATATCTAATCTCCTTATTTTTATTATGGAATATCTGTAAAACCTAGACTCTCTGCGTACTCTGGTTCCCATAACCTATGACATAACTCTCTCATAATTAATTATTCATTTTTATCAATCTCTGAGTTAACCAAACAAACACAGACCTACTTTCACTTTAAACAGCAAATTTCCCCTTCTCTTAATCCTAGCATGTATGTTTTTTTTGTGGGTAATCTTAGAAAGAAACGAAATTGTACTGTCTCAGATAAATATTAAATTTAACTTAAGGTCAACGCATATCTTGGCACCGTTAAAAAATGCCGTGGGGGAATGCCTTTCGGTGGAACAAGCAAGACTGTTCCCACTTCACCTAATGGGTAGATAAATGATAATTAGAGGAGTATTGGTAAGAAAATAATATATGAAATCCCATTTAGCCAAAATCACGCACTAAATTAAATTAACAAATGCAAACAATATCAACACGAGGAAAACACTATAAGTAGAATAAATATTATATATTATAGGTGAGAACATCTGTAATTTATCTAAAGTGATTACTACCTGTACCACACGGAAGTACCTACTCCGATCTTCTAAGCTTTCTACTCTTTTCGAAAACTAAGTTTATCTTCTGTGTATTTATCATTTCATTCGAAAGTCAAGTGGGGTTATAGGCCGCTTAGTGGGGAAGTGTGTGAGGTGAATTTGTTAGTGGAATCACAAGTGCTAGATTGTACTCATGACCTGCAACATTATGTAATAGATACAGCCTAGCTACCCTCTAGTCCACTGGACAAATGCACTATCTAAAATATAAGATACCATAAGTGACCCTTACTACAATAAAATTGAGACGGATATAGGGAACTCGCTTTATAGCTACACACCTTATTTTTTTATGTTCAACTTGCTATATACTTTTAAAATATGAAAATACTAAACCTATTATATCTATTTCAAGTACTTTACAATAATAGATATATTGGCGTATTTATTTGACTGTAATACTTATGAATTTAACTTAACAACATTTATGTCTAAAACGAACCCTACTTTCTCCGACGTCCGTCCGAATAGAAACCAACGTCTGACTGAACATTAACTCAACCCTCTTCTTCCTGACGATTTTTTCACTTCAACTTGAGTCCATAACCATTGTTGTAAATCATTATAAAGTCATAGAAAAGATATCCAAATAAAGTCAGGTGGATATTTTTATGCTGGATATCGTGCATAGGGAGGAGAGGGAAGTAATATAAATAACATATAAAAACTATCAAAACGTTCCTTAACAAGTTCGTTTAATGATATACATATATCCATATTGTTTATATTGTCACACTATACTCAAGCTCTGATATCGCATGCAAGAGCTCTGACCACCACCCTCCCCCATTGAATCAAATAAAACAAGACCCTAACAACAAGACGGTTTTTTATCGTTAGGGTAAATCGCCTCTTTATTTTCATTTATTTAAATAGCTAACTCTAATCTCAATCTACATAACGTCAACTATGGTTCAGCCGGATAGTGAAATAACCTTAAATACTTGCCTATATAAATCACTAATTCCTTGTAATATTTTTTAAGGTTATTTGTCTTAAGGTCTCCAAATACTTTTTTCTGGTCTAGATCTATCCCTGGCAGGAGATTCGTTTTTTTATTTTTGGTTTCTTTTAGTCTCTCGCACTTCCTACTCCTCGCACTCTACACCGCCTTTATTATTTTAGAAGCCATTCTAATTTCTAAAATGGTGCGCCAGTTATTTGTTTTTTTTTCGTTTTTGGTCTTCAGGAAAAAATAGCGCCTTTTGTTATGGATTAGGGTCGATCGAATTCATCGAGTATATTTTTACAAATATTTCATTTCAATTCTGGTTTATATTTTTATGTTCTAAATCTAGTGAAATGCCAGTCAAGAATTAAATAATCTTAAAATAGCCAACAATTTGGTTGTTATTGATGAAAGAGATAAAGAGATCCTTATTAGTAAGTCAGTCTGATAATCTTCCTCAAGAATCATTTTAATTTATTTTAAGTCATTTCTTCTCATCCAATCCACCTTTAATAATATTTAATAAAACAACTTAATTACCATTGGTTGTTTACTCACTAAATGATAGTAATGATTTTCTATCAATTCCTTTATTATATTTAATAACTTCATAAATTTAATATACAGAACCCATAAAAGTACTAACTCCAGAAAGAGTACTGAGTCTATTCTTATCATAAATTAAGTAGGTCGGGGGGGGAGGTTAGGGGAAGGCGAGTTTCCCCTCTAGTTTCCTCGGATACCTGAAATGTATATTTAGCTGAAGCCGGCGGCTGAGCTTGGGAGCTCCTTTGATAGATATCATTTAAATAAACCTTATTTTTACTTCTTTTCTCATTATCAATGTATCTAAATAATATACATAAACTCTATCCGTTAACATTCCCCAGCGCTCCTCACGGACACCAGCCAAGCCGCACATTCACTAGCAAAGCATGTGGGTCTCTTATCCTGCATTATCAACGAAAGGTTTATATTCAGCTCTACCCATAGGCTTCGAACTTTGATACAAACAACGAAGCCTTGAAGATATCACCCTCAGTAGATACTGAATATTTCTTTTCATTTTCTCACTGTTCTTACATTTTGTATCATAATTTTGATTTAACAATCTCATTATTTTTCGGAGGTATAAGAGTGAAACACATATCTTACCCTCCATCCCTCGTCACTCTGGCTCTCCCACCACCACATAAGTATAAGGGTGTGATAGCTATCATAATAATAATAAATATTATATATTTTATTTATATATATATATTACTATCGTTATTAGTGAATTAAAATAATATATAAGGGTTATTTATTATTATTATTACTATTATATTTAGTATTTTATTTATAGTATATATACTGTATATATATTATATATATTATAATAATATATATATATAATTATATATATAAAAAATATTAATGTTATATATTATTATTATAGTTATTATAATATATATATACTATATATCCTATCACTAATACCTCCACTATACTGTTATATAGTATACTAGAGATAGCTAAAAATTATACTATAATATAAAGCGGCAAACTAGACGTTTTCATCAATAGTTGATCGCATTGTCTTATTAAAACACCAAACTAAAAGAATATTCGCTCCCCATCCTCAGCTAGTATAGCCCCCCCCCCCTTATTCACCATATAGCCAAACTGATTATAATATGAAACGATCATTATGGATCAACATATTAAAAAAAAAAAAAGATAACAAATAAGTAAAAGTTTATGAATGGGAAGTCTGTCTTCATATCTTATTAATTGCCAAATTGCAATCGTTGACTAAATATTTTATATAATTGTTTTTAGATTAATTATTTACTTAATAAAAATAATATATAATACACTCCCATATAATAAACTCTCAATCGAATAATAATAATAATAAATAATAAATCCTTAAGCAACAACCATATAAGATGAAGCATCAAAAACTAAAAAATAAACCAGTCCCTTTATAGAAAATAAATACGTGAATTTATTCCCCCGAGATTCTCCATTCTATTAGCAAAAATATATAACTGTGTGTTTGGTGAGACTCATGTTAACTAGTTATTTTCTAAAACTGAGTGTAAAGGATCTCGCAACTTCCCAACTGACCCTCTCTACAATCTCAAATTTAAATAAATAGGATTCTTATCATTGCTATTAATTATATTATAAAACAATATCAAATAAATAAATTATATAATCAAATGCTTTTTTCATAAATCTACTAACCAACGTTCACTACCAATCAGCATTTAATATTTACCGCTACCGCAGCCCAGGTATTTAGTGTACAACTGTCCTTTTAACAATGACAATTCAAATAACTATCAGTCACTCGCTCGGGATAGTCATCACATTCTTAACTTGTAGATCATGCTTTATATTCATGGGTAATCTTACATTGTTTTGATTAATAAAATTCATATAGTGTTGAGGTAGTTTACTGACTTGGACCTCGTGGAGTCAGATTTTTCCTGGGGCTACTACTGCGACCTCATCATGGTCATATTCGTATTACTTTTGACCTCAAGGTGTCATTATCTGCTATCATAACAACTACCTCAGCATTTTGGTCACTATCGCCACAATAAAATAACTCTAAACCCCACCGAACTTAACTTTGAGAACAATTAGGTTGAAATGAACATATA
>JABUQX010038536.1:0-2500 GCA_015478945.1 Trachelipus rathkii
TCAACCTCTTTCTGCTCCACCCATCAATTTTGTTATTTATCACATTTGATTGATTCTCCCCATAGTGCGATCAAAACATGAAGATGAATGACGTAAGATAGTGTCGAAACGTTGTCTAAATAAGTGTTCAAATATTCTGATTTTTATTTTCATTTTACACATATATATATATATATATATATATATATATATATATATATATATATATATATATATATATATTTATATATATATATATATATATATAGATATATTTATATATATATATATATATATATATATATATATATATATATATATATATATATATATATATATATATATATATATATATATATATATATATATATATATATATATATATATATGACTGTGAATTTAAGCTATTGATCGCTTATATTAATTACTTTGGTTAAAGACCCTATGTTGCTCTTAGGTTATTTACGACAAGTATATATTTTAAAACCACTTTATTAATTTAAAAACATTAAAATTCTAATGCAAGCTTTTGTCTTAATGACCTTTTTCAAGCACAGACAATACGTAATACAGAGGATACGTAATATAAATTTATTCAAAGCAATCGCTTCTTAAAAAAAAAAAAAAACTTCAATAAAATCCTCCTTTAACGATGTTCTTAGATCCGATTTTATTATTTTTAAAAGAGAAAATATGCTCTCAACATTCACTTGAATAGGAGGCAAAGCTTTAATTGTGTAAGCAGCCTCTTGCAAAATTTTAGGATAGCTATGGATTGGCACTTTAACTGTTAACTTTGATTTCCGGTCGATTTTTATTATTTCATCTAATGCCTTATGGAATTCTACTTTGTATTTTTCTAGAGGATTCTTAGGTTGAAGGTCTTTTACTGGTAGATTGTTTTTTTTCAATCGCTTTTCAGCATGCTCCAGTTGGTCCCATTATTTGTCAAATTTTACTTTTTCATCTGACAAGATACCACAAGGGAGGATTGCTGAAACTGCTGAACTATCTGACTTCGACCCAGATTTCTGTTCGATAGTGTTTCCTTTAGTTCTGAGGAAGATTCTGAACTGTGGATCAACAAAGATGGCCGAAAAAATATTTTATTTTCAGTTAACATTCTTTTCCTTCTTTCCATGGATTTTTTTATGTCATTTGCTAAAATCCCTTCTCTAGAAAAATTTTCCTACAGTTAAGTCTTCTGATTGAATATTTTTTGTTGTAAAGAATGGGTGTTTTAATAATTCTTTGAGGGTTTAGATTTGTTCCCACTGACTATCGGAAAGAGAAAGTTCAGGAGTACCGACAGCCATCATACTAATATAGTCTTTTAGTTGCAGAAGCCTTTCAAGCATAAGTCATTTACTTCCCCATCTTGTCTCTTGACCTAAGATTGCCACTTTTCAAGCTTGAGTTAGAACTTCCATTAATTTTGGGGTACGTGCTGTTTTTGATATTTGTCTTGCCTTTCTTATAAGGTTTGTTGTATGAGTATTGTGGAGACCATCGCGCATTGATAACTGTAAAGTATGAACTCCACACCTCACTCGTGCAATGTTTACGCCAGCGAAACAGTCTTTTCATAGTTTAATCAAGTTCATTCTGAAAACAACTATTACTTCTTTGTTTTGACATTCAATAAAATCAGTATCACATTTACCAGCTTCCTGTTCCTCATCCTCATTGTCCTTATTTAATTTTTCAGTCGTACTGATCATGCTTGATGCGTTATCCGCAACTAAGCTAACTACTTGCCTCTTATTATTTCGAATTCTTTTAAAACGTCAGTAAAAAAATTCCTGAATATATTCGCTGAAATGTTGAGTATTTTTTCTTTTACTGCTAACGTTTTAGAAATTTTGTTTTTATCTGTCCACATTATAAAAATTATTGACAAAATAATTTAGGCTTTGCCCATGTGTAAGTATCCATTTTTAAATGCACAAGCGTCCTTTTATGCAATTTTTAAGCTTATTTTTTTGTTTATTTTTTCTTATAAGAACTATTTTACAAATATTTTCCAGTCTAAAGGGACTTCCAGTTTCGAAGCCACGTGTTCACGCACAGCGCTTTAAATCCTAGTCCTGCAAAAAAAATAATGGGTCACTATCTTTAACAACCATTATAATCAATTGTATTTTGAATTTTTCACTTAACATAGACAGAACAAGTTTATGGAAACTGAAAAAGTTTCCACTTTAGTCTGAGTTTTTGAAATTAAAGGTTTATCCTGATTACCTTTAGCTTCACCTTTCTTTTTAACAAATTGCAGCAATGTCTGGATGATAGCGTTTTAAATGTCGCATTAATTTTAAAGGATCCAAAAGATGTATTGTGACCCCATGAGTAACTGGTAGTTTAGGTAGACTCTTTTGTGCATTATCGAACTGACTGTTTCCCATCAACCGTGTTAACTATTTCATATTGAAAAATGAAAGTATTTTATCTTCAGAGTGAGTATATATTCAAATACATGAGGTGTTTTTCCGATTTTGGTTTAGTTGACAGGATTTTTCTA
>JABUQX010038536.1:5000-22500 GCA_015478945.1 Trachelipus rathkii
ACAAAGAACAAATCATCTGCATATAATAGGTAGGGTACCCTCCTCTCTCTTCCATTCTCTATCATATCTAACACCCATTTCTGCCACCCGCACCTATAATTCTTTCATGACCCCATCCATACATATAAATTGAATAACCAAGAAGACATACACAACCCCGTCTCAAGTCCGCTATGTTAATACTAAACCAATACCTTTGACACCATTTTCTACACACACCTCACTATCCTCATACATACTTTTGATTCCATTACAGAAGCCTACCACAACACCATATATCCTCACTAACACCTGCCATGAGCTTCCCTATTAACCCTATCATACGCCTGTGCAAATCCATAAAACCTAATAAAATTTTATTCTTCTCCTTATTTCTAATCATTTGTTTCAATGTAAAGAATTTGATCCACACATCCTCTACCGACTCTAAACGCACACTTGTTTCACCAATCAGTCCCGCAGTCACTCGACGCACTCTTTCGACCAAAATAACAGCATATATCTTCCCTACAACACTCAAATAACTTATTCCCCCTATTATTTCTACAGTTCCCCTTATTCTCCCTTAACCCCTTATATAAATCGGGGGGGGGTACTATTTACTTGATCTTTTTCCCAAATCCCTTGGAACTAATAACCTCCATAAACGCTTATTACACCAACTTCCAATCCATCAATTCCCATCTCGCTTCCGCCTTGACCAATTTTTTCAAAACCAGTATTCATCTATACCTGCAGATTTACCATTCTCACTCTACTCACTCTACGTATTACCTCCTCCTTGCTAAAATAACCTCATCCCCAAAATACCTATTTGTTCTTGCACCTATCAAACTGCACACATTCACTATCCTCATTTGCCAATGTTATGGAGATTTTCAAAGTGTTCTTTCCACAATCCCCCCCATCCATTTCATCAGTTCAAAGCACCATCCCTAAATTCATTATTCTAAGCAGATTCCCCTTTATTCTCATTCTTAACCTTTTAAGGCTTCCTATTTCCCTTGTAAGTCCCCATTCATCCTCCTTCCAACTGTTCATTTACCTCTTCTTTCTCCTACGTATGCACCTTTTAGTAATTTCTTTTTTCCTCCTTATTATAATTCCGAGCATCTTTTTTGTAACTTATTTATTTGCTTTTTAAGTACATTCAACCACTGCTTCTTTTTTACTTTTAACCGCTTGCATGACCTCTTCATTCCACCCACTCACTGTTAAATTTTACTTCCTACTTTAGCACATCCACAGACTTCTTTTTTGCACTGCTAAAATTGCTTCCTTCATTTGCTCAGGTTTGTTCAGTTTCAACTTGTTCACAATCAACTGATTTACTTGCGAGCGCGCTCTCACATACTTATCCTTATTACCT
This sequence comes from Trachelipus rathkii, assembly GCA_015478945.1. Taxonomy (NCBI): domain Eukaryota; kingdom Metazoa; phylum Arthropoda; class Malacostraca; order Isopoda; family Trachelipodidae; genus Trachelipus; species Trachelipus rathkii. Next base: position 6,370 of record JABUQX010038536.1, read on the forward strand.
TGTTCATTTAATTTCTCACTTTATTTTTTACCCACTTCCTTTCGTATCACCTTCTCTCCATCCAACCCCCACTAACTTAATTTTAAAAAGAAAAACAACATAAGATCCGATAATCCCATTCCTAAACCCCTCACTGAATTTGAACATCCAACACATACTTCAAACATCTCCTTCTTCACCAACACCAAATCAATCATACTTTTCACTTCGATCCCATCTCTACCTACACAACTCTAGTATATATTTATGGATACTCTTGTGTTTAAAGAAAGTATTACTTACACATACCTCTCTCCTCACAGAAATCAATCACCTCACCATTCTCATTTTCTCCGCACACCCCAAAACCCATATGTTATACCTCCCTTTTTGATCACCTACCCAACCATTCGGTCCCCCAACACTATTCAATCTGAAGCTCCTAACTCACCCTATCCAAACATCTTCAGATATCCCAAAAAGTCGTAACTCCCCATCAACGTTTCCCTCTGATGGACCATACGTCATAACCACACATACCTTGACCTTTTCAAACTTAAATTTAACCATTAGAATTCTAGGACTCACACACACAAAGTCTACCATAGCTCGTACGCAAAGTCACTCATCAAAATTGCAACTCCTCTCTCCCTCTTTCATTCCTCTCCACCAGCACACACGCATTTCACACCACACGACTCATTTTCACGTTTCCTTCATCTTTGTTTCAGTCACTGCGAGCAAAATCAAATTGCCCTTTCTAAATACATCATCACCTCTCTCCTCTTCCCCTCAACATTTATTCCTCTGGCATTCCATGTACCCATACGATTCATACAGTTTTGCCGAAAATTAGAAGGCCATTTATGGCGATCACGACCATCTCCGAGGCTTGCATCAGCATTCCTAGCAAGAGATAGGTGGTAGTGTGCAGTCAAACCAGCCACCCCCGTCAACTTAGCGCCTTTACGACACGGCAGGACATATCGATGTGGGTTATCTTTCTCCCCAGAAAAAAAAAAAAAAAAAAAAAAAAAAAAAAACATATAAGGGATATGAGTAGTAGGGATGCCTGTAAGGTGTTGTGTCTAGAAGAAAGGTGTGTACTTTAAGTATGTGTATATGATATGTGGATAAAATGGTGGTCAGTAATATGTTTTGCCTGGAGGATGAGTGTGTAAAGAATATGAACGCAAAAAGAAAGGCTCAACATTAAAAATGGGAGGTAATTTCAACGCTTCGAGTATGCGTGTATTCTCTCTCTCTCTCTCTCTCTCTCTCTCTTCTCTCTCTCTCTCTCTCTCTCTCTCTCTCTCTCTCTCTCTCTCTCTCTCTCTCTTCTCTCTCTTTCTCTCTTTCTCCTTCTTTCTCTTTTTCTTTTTCTCTTCTCTTTCTCTTTCTCCTTTCTCTTTCTCTTTCTCTCTTTCTCTTTCCTCTCTTTCTCTTTCTCTTCTCTTTTCTCTTTTTTCTCTTTTTTCTCTTTTTCTTCTCTTTCTCTCTTTTCTTCTTTTCTCTCTTTCTCCCTTTCTCTTCTATCTGTCTCTCTCTCTCTCCTCTCTCTTCTCTCTTCTCTCTCTCTCTCTCTCTCTTCTCTCTCTCTCTCTCTCTCTCTCTCTCTCTCTCTCTCTCTCTCTCTCTCTCTCTCTCTCTCTCTCTCTCTCTCTCTTTCTTTTTCTCTCTCTCTTTTCTCTCTCTCTCTTTCTCTCTCTCTCTCTCTCTCTCTCTCTCTCTCTCTATATATATATATATATATATATATATATATATACTATATATAATATATATATATATATATATATATATATATATATATATATATATAGTATATATATATATATATATATATATATCATATATATATATATATATATATATATATATGTAATATTTCATTTATTCATTCATTCATTAATTGAATAATTAGGAATTTTCTTACTTATTCATTCATGAAGTCTAGACTATGGGAACTGTGCTTTGGTATTGCTATCTAATTGTCTGTGGGAAAGGTTTTGTAGCTTCTTGCAATACATCTACTCTTGGTGTTCTATTTTTACATTTTGTTTTTCATTTTTGTTTATTGGTATTCATAGCATTTGACATTTTCCAATTCTTTGGCAGTTCTTGGCCTTATAAACACAAGTTTTCTTTATAAACTACTGTTTTTAATCCTCTTCTTATAGATTTTGTTCTCCAATTTTTTTCTTAGTTTAGTAATTTTTCATAATTTCCTTTCCTCTTTTCATCTAAATTCTCTCTGCTTATTTTTCAATATCTTGCAAGACGTTTAAGCTTTTAGATTACAGGTATTTTTGTTTTCTTATTTATTAGTTTTTCGCAATATTGCTATAAATAATTTTATTAGTAATCTTGGTTCGCTTTCATTTATTGTGACTTTCTAATTATCCACTTGGGGTCTTTTCTGTGTTAAGTTAAATATTTTTTATCACGCAGTTTCGCAAACCATGCTTCGAGCTCACAGACAAGCGTGGGCATGGATGGATGAGTGGTGGAGTTTGACAATTGAAGATATTCGTAGCATCGAAAAGGAGACTCAGGACCTATTAGCTAGAAAATATGGTGGTGGAAACGAGAATGGAAATGAATTAGAAAATGATGAAGAATATGAAACAAGAGAGAATTTGCAGGAAACGGAAGGGCATGTACGCGATAAGTTTACTAATGAAAGCGGTTACACTGATACAGCTAACCATCTTTCAAATCAAGCCGTTATTAACGATCGTATTAACCCGCAAAGAGACAAATACATGGACGATCAAGGTGAAATTGGGCAGAAAGAATGGGGACCAAATTCAGAACTTCTGCTCAATGAAGGTCTCAAAAAAAGAAATTCTTGGTCGAGGAGTGCTTCACGCAACACCTTGAGTTCTCATTCACAAGGTAACAATAGTTTATCGTTTTCTTGTATTTAGTAACTTTCAGTGTCTTTTTATGATGATACTTTAAATGTTTAGTTTTTTTTTCTTTCTCATCAGTTTATTGATTAACTCATTCATGAACAATGAATTCATCTTAATATATTAAAGTTATTAAAAATTTCTATTTTATATATATATATATATATATATATATATATATATATATATATATATATATATATATATATATATATATATATATATATATATATATATATATAAATTATTTATATATATATATATATATATATATATATATATATATATATATAGTATATATATATATATATATATGCAACCTTTAAAATTTGTATCCTACTTCTTCTGGAATGAAACCTTCCAATTCATATTACCTAGAAACTTAAAATTTAGCTATATAATATTTAATTCTTACAAACCCTTAACCTCCCCAATTCATGACTACGTGCCCGCGTAATATAATTCAAGGCTTGATGAAGAAGTTACAAGATATTGAATAAACAATAAATAGCTCAATTTTATTCAAAATTGCTAAATAATTAGCAATCATATTAATAATGCCCAGTTATTTTTATATATATATATATATATATATATATATATATATATATATATATATATATATATACCATATATATATATATATATATATATATATATATATATATATATATATATATATATATATATATATATATATATATATATATGTGAGCAAGAGAATAAGGATAAGTATGTAAGAGCGCTCGCTAGTAAATCGGTTGAATGTGAACAAGTTGATACTGAACAAATCTGGGGGCAAATGAAGGAAGCAATTGTTAGTAGTGCAAAGGAAGTGTGGATGTGCTAAAGTAGGAAGTAAGAATGTTAACAGCGAATGGTGGAATGAAGAGGTGATGAAAGCGGTTAAAGGTGAAAAAGAAGCGTGGTTGAATGTACTAAAAGCAAATGATGAAGTTTCAAAAGAAAGATGCTTGGAATTATATAAGGAGGAAAAAAGAAATACTAAAAGGTGTATACGTAGGAGAAAACAAGAGGTAAATGAACAGTTTGGAAGGAGGATGAATGACAAGGGAATAGGAAGCTCTTCTGGAAGGAAGCGCGAAAGGTTAAGAATGAGAATAAGGGGAATCTGCTTAGAATAAATAATGAATAGGGATGGTGCTTTTGTAACTGATGAAATGGATGTGAGGGGAGTGTGGAAAGAACATTTCGAAAATCTGCACAATATTAACAGTAATGATGAGGTGTTAGTGAATGTGTGTGGTTTTGATGGTGCAAGAAGGAATAGGTATTTTGGGGATGAGGTTATTAGTAAGGAGGAGGTAATGGGTAGGGTGAGAAAGTTGAAGAATGGTAAATCTGCAGGTATAGATGAAATTACTAGTGAAATGATCAAGAGCGGAGGCGAGATGGTGATTGATTGGATTTGGAAGTTGTGTAATAAAGCGTTTATGGAGGGTATAGTTCCAAGGGATTGGAGGAGAGCGGTAATAGTACCCTTGTATAAGGGTAAGGGAGAAAAGGGGAACTGTAGAAATTATAGGGGAATAAGTTTATTGAGTGTTGTAGGGAAGGTATATGCTGGTATTTTGGTCGAAAGAGTGCGTCGAGTGACTGAGGGACTGATTGCGTCTAGGTGCGTTTAGGAGGATGTGTGGATCAAATCTTTACATTGAAACAAATGATTGAGAAAATGAGGGAGAAGAAGAATAAATTATATTTAGGTTTTATGGATTTACAACAGGCGTATGATAGAGTTAATAGGGAAGCTTTATGGCAGTATTAGTGATATATGGTGATGGTGGTGAGTTTGTATGGAATCAAAGTATGTATGACGATAGTGAAGCGTGTGTAAGAATAAATGGTGTCAATGGTGATTGGTTTAGGATTAATAGCGGAGTGAGACAGGGTTGTGTTATGTCCTTGGTTATTCAATTTGTATATGGATGGGGTTAAGAAAGAATTCGAAGTGGGGATGGCAGGAAATGGTGTTAGAATGATGGGAGAATGGAGAGGAGGAGGGTGCCCTACCTATTGTATGTGGATGATTTGGCTCTGTGGCGAATCTGAAGAGAGTTTGAGAGAGGATTGGTGGAGAGATTTGGGCAGGGTATGTAAAAGGAGGGGTCTGAAAGTAAATAAGAGAGAGGTTATGGTTGTGAGTGAGACAGTCCTCAGTGTGAAGCTATGTTAGATGATGAGCAGCAATATGTGTCTGAGTTTAAATATTTAGGTATGTGTTGATGAGAAGGGAACGGATGATGCAGAGTGTAGTAGGAAAGCGTGAATGGCAGGAAGGTTGTTGGTGCAATTAAAGTTGGTGGACATAAAGGGACTAAGTCTTGAGTGCGCTATCTTACATGAGGGTATTATTACCTGTGTTATTGTATAGTAGTGAGACTATGGTCTGGAATAAGAAGTATAGATCTAAAGTTCAATGTGTCCAGATGGACAATCTTAGCATGCTAGGTGAAAAGAATTAATAAAGTGAGGAATGAACGTATTAGAGAGTTGTGTGGTGTGAAGAAAGGGGTAAATGAGAGAATAAATGAAAGTATGTTGAGATGGTTTGGTCATGTGGAAAGGATGAATGAAAGTCGGTTGATTAAGCGGATGTATAGTGGAGAGTGTGTTGGGAACCGACCGGCTGGGAGACTGAAGAGAAAGTGGATTGAGTCGGTGAACGAATGTCTGAAGGAGAGAAATGTGAGTTTGGCAGAGGCGAGAATAAAGATGCATGATAGGAGAGAATGGCGGGGTTTTGTATGGGGGCATGGTTGTGGCCCACCTGGGCCAGGGAATGAACCCTTACATTGACGATTTACCATAGTGAGGGTCCGTCGCGGTCCCATGATGCTCTAGGGTGGATTTTCTGTCTGTGACGAGTTCTCACTAATTAATGGTACAGAGGGGGCGGTAAGGCTGGGCTTTCTTTTCGACGTTTGTCATGTTCTCCTACTGCTTTTCTTTTCCGATGCTTGTACAGCACCTTACCCCCAATCTTGGGGCAAAGAGGAAGGTGAAGAAAGAAAGAAAGAATATATATATATATATATATATATATATATATATATATATATATATATATATATATATATATATATATATATATATATATATATATATATATATATATATACATCTAACATAACTTCACAACGAGGACTGTCCTCCACACACACACCAACTCTCACTCTTATCTACGTTCACTTTTCATACCCCTCCTTTACACACCCTACCGATCCTCTCAACTACTCTCTTCAGATTCGCCACACAAAACCAAATCATCATCTTATAATAGGTAGGGAACCCTCCACTCTCTTCCTCTCTCCATCATTCTAACACCATCCCCTGCCACTCCCACCTCTAATTCTTTCATAACTCCATCCATATAAAAATTGAAAACCAAGGAGACATAACACATCTCTGCCTTACTCCGCTATTAATATTAAACCAATCGCTTTCGACTCTATTTATTCTTACACACGCTTCACTATCGTCATACATACTTTTGATTCCATTCAGAAGCCTACCACCAACGCCATATATCACTAACACCTGCCATAGAGCTTCCCTATAAATCCTATCATACGCCTGTTGCAAATCCATAAAACCTAAATACAATTTATTCTCCTCCCTCATTTTCCCAATCATTTGTTTCAATGTAAAGATTTGATCCACACATCCTCTACCACTTCTAAACGCACCTTGTTCTTCTTCATCAATCAATCCTTCAGTCACTCATCGCACTCTATCGACCAAAATACCAGCATAGATCTTTCCTATAGCACTCAATAAACTAATTATAATACCTACAGTTACATTTTCGCCTGATTCCAAATATATAATTTGTTTTACTGTAGGACCTGCCGTTCTCTAGCTACATACTGTGAGCATTAAAAAAATCTGAACGTCTATATATATATATATATATATATATATATATATATATATATATATATATATATATATATATATATATATATATATATATATATATATATATATATATATATATATATATATATATATATATATATATATATATATAGAGTGATATAAAAAAATATATATATATATATATATATATATATATATATATATATATATATATATATATATATATAATCTAATTTTATATTCGTAAATACAATGGTAATTGTAATACAGAGGGGTGTCACCCCCGATTTTTATAAAATCACAGGATATACTGTAAAAAATAATGAAGAATAATGAAAACGAAATCGTCATCTTAAAAAAAGTTACAGCCTCCCAAATTTGTTAAAAATCCCATAGGAATTTGTTATAATTTTTTTTTTAAAATAAAAACCACAGGATATACTCTACAAAAATAATAATGAAGCTTAAAAAAAGAAAAGAAAGAAATGATTTAGTTTTTAGAAAGTTAGGGCCCATCAAAGTTTAAAATTTTCCATAGTTTCTTATAAAAATGCAAATTAGTGGGCCTCAAAGCTCGTTTTAGGGTCATACTTGCTTAGGTTATATAAGATTTGCTAAGAAATACATAGATTTTCTCTCTCTGTGTATACCTAACAAAACTTATTATAACTCTGAACTAGTAGGCCTGGAAATGAGACCTAACTTGTAAAGATCAAAAATGAAAAGTATATGGGATTTTAACAACTTTGAGAGACTGTAACTTTTTTTCTTTATTATTTTTTTTTAGAGTTATATCCTGTGATTTTTTATAAAAATCGGGGGTGGCACACCTCTGCACTACAACGGAAATTTATTTAGAAAACATATATAAGAAATAATAAAATCAATAAGCAGGAAAATGCTAAAAAAATATTGGCAATTTAAAAATGCCAAAAGTATTTGTACTCTGTAAATTTTCAAGTATTAAAGGTAAGTACAGTACACTGGTTTTAGAAACCAAGTACTCCAAAATGTACTTAAGTCCAAGTACTTGACTTGAACCCAAGCCTGATATATATATATTATATATATATATATATATATATATATATATATATATATATATATATATATATATATATATATATATATATATATATATATATATATATATATATATATATATATATATGTAAACTGACTTAAGACGTCAGTAATAATAATTCGTAATGCCTTAATTATATAGTTGCTTGTATTTATGTAAATAGAAGAAAATCAATTTTCTAATACTAATAGGTTACAAATTAATATCAAATATTACAAGAATTTAAGAAGGAATATTTAGCAAAAGCTTTCGACCAATCTTGGTCCTCTTTCAGCTGCTATGTTATATAAACTAAATTAAATATAGTAAAAATACATAAAGTAAAATTATCACAAAAAAAAGGTGAGGAGTTCAAAATGTTGTTTATGATGGGATCTATTTGTGAGTCGTTTCTTTGTATGTTATAATTGTTGGAATTGTTTATGCAGAAGGATTCAGTAAATCTTCTAAGGTGAAGGTTTTCAATGTTAATAATGGGTGTCATGTGGTCTATGTTAATGGTATGGTTGTGGGTAGATCTGTGTATGGTAAGGGCAGAGTTAGGGTTGTCTTGAAGTAGGTCATATTTGTGTTGGTAATTACGGCGAGTGAAGTCATGTGTTTCACCGATGTATATGTTGTTGCAATGAGCACAAGGTATTTTGTATACACATTGAGAAGTAAGGGCCTGAGCATGTGGTTTTTGTTTTGAAAGGAAGAAGATTTGAAGATGAGGTAAGGATAGTTTTAGGTAGGAATTTTTTACAGAAGTTTTGAGAAGACGAAGGTAAGGGGAGGTAGGAAATATTTGTTTTATCACGTGGTGGTTGGTTGGTATAAAAATTTGATATTAACTTGAAATAATGTATTGAGGATAGGATAGTTTGCGGAAGGTTGAAGAGATTAAATTAAATTCATTTTGAAGGTAGGAGTGGGAACAGATCCTTAAAGCTCTAAGGAATAGAGAGGATGAGGTGCCGACTTTAGTATTTAGAGAGTGGGAAGAAAACCAGTGAATGTAGCTGGGGTTAGAAGTAGGTTTTCTATAAACAGTGTATTGTATATTATGGTGGGGGAACCAAATTAGAAGTGTCCAAAAAGGGTAAGGTGTTGTTAGAAACATGTGTATTGTAAATTTTATGTTAGGGTGAATGTTGTTAATAAAAGTAAGGATGTCCATGGGGTTAGTGTTGATAGGTACGGCAGCGAAAATGTCATCAACATATCTGTACCAAGAAGTATTGTTAAAAAGAGGATGGGGGAGAATATGATAGATTTCTAATAGTTCCATGAAAATGTTAGCCAGATTAGGTGATAGGGGAGATCCCATACTGAGATATTGTTTTGTTTGTAAAAGGTGTTGTTAAACTGAAAATAGTTGTGTTCAAGAGTTAAAAGGATAAGTTGTTTGATGAGAGGGAAAGGTTGAGAAAGAATAATGTTGTTTTCGTTGATATAGCGTTCTATGAGAGTGATAGTAAGGGGAACAGGTACAGAAGCGAATATTGAAACTACATCAAAACTAAGGAGTTTGTGAGTGTTAGTGTTGATGTTTTTAGTTTTAGAGATAAAATCTTCGGTGTTGGTAATGTGGGAAGAAGAGATGTGTCCTATGAGAGGTTTTAAAGAATTAACAAGCCATTTGTGAGAGTTTGTATGTGTTGCTAGTACTTTTAGAAATGATCGGTCTAAGAGGTATGTTTTGTTTGTGTTTGGGGTATGCCATAGAACTTGAGAGAGTTTAGAAGAGGGAAGTTGACAAGAATTTGCTTAAGTTTATTGTTAAAAAGAATTTGTGAATTTTTTAGTGGATTTCTGGTAAGAATGGAATAGGTGTTGTTATCATCTAAGAGGGTGTTGCATTTGTTAATGTAATCAAGAGTGTTAAGAATTACTATGTTGTTGCCTTTATCAGAACGAGTGATCACTATATTATTATTTTTTAGAAGGGAGGAAAGAGCAGTATAGAATTTTTTTTGGCAAGCCTTAAGGCGTTTTAGATTTGGCAAGTTTTTCTTCCAAATCGAAGGACGTTCTTGAGTTCATTTTCGATGAAAAATCAAATGAACATTCTTCAGTTTTGAGGTTTGTTTACATTTTACAGCACAGACCTAAGCCTATAAAGGCTATTAATTAGGATTTTTTAGTGTTATAGTTTTATATATATATATATATATATATATATATATATATATATATATATATATATACATATATAAGAGTATATATATATATATATATATATATATATATATATATATATATATATATATATATATATATATATATATATATATATATATATATATATATATATATATATATATAAACAATCATGTTTGAAACATCATCACATCAAGGAGTGACGTCACAACAAAGATAAAATAAAATTTCTCAATTCTGTAATTTTTTTATAATTATATTTCACCAGTTCTTTGGGAAATAACATAATTAATATATTTCGAAGATAAAATAGTGGTTCGAAAACTTGAAAACATTAAAAAAAACATTTTTTTACGATTTCACGTGACGTCACAAACTGAAGAATAAAGTCAAGAATGATAAGACCGAAAAAGAGCAACCTTACGGATGGAAGAAAAATTCCCAATTTCGCTAGAAAATTGTCTTCCGTTTGGAAGAAATTTGACAAATCAAATGGGAAAGTGAAGAATTTCTTCCGTTTGAAAGAATTCTTGCCAAATCAAAAACGCCTTTAATAGAAAGAGTATTAAGAATGTTAGAGGTTAACAAACCTTTAAGGAAATCAAAGTTGTAGTTGTGTAAAGAGTTAGCGTTTTTACAGTTATCAAAATCTAAGAAAAATCTCTTAAGCAGATCAAATTGTTGGAAAGAACACACGACCAAAACCCTAGAATAATTTTTCAACCTTCCGCAAACTTTCCTATTCTCAATACATTATTTCCAACGCTCTTCGCAAGGCGAAGAATAATTTTTATACCAACCAACCACCACGTGATAAAACAAATATTTCCTACCTCCCCTTACCTTCGTCTTCTCAAAACTTCTGTAAAAAATTCCTACCTAAAACTATCCTTACCTCATCTTCAAATCTTCTTCCTTTCAAAAAAAATTTTAAACCACATACTCATACCAATACCCTTACTTCTCAATGTGTATACAAAATACCTTGTGCTCATTGCAACAACATTTACGCCCATTATTAACATTGAAAACCTTCACCTTAGAAGATTTACTGAATCCTTCTGCATAAACAATTCCAACAATTATAACATACAAAGAAACGACTCACAAATAGATCCCATCATAAACAACATTTTGAACTCCTCACCTTTTTTCAAAAATCTTAAACCAAAACTTTTATTATAATTTTATTTTATGTATTTTTATTATATTTAATTTAGTTTATATAACATAGCAGCTGAAAGAGGACCAAGATTGGTCGAAAGCTTTTGCTAAATATTCCTTCTTAAATTCTTGTAATATTTGATATTAATTTGTAACCTATTAGTATTAGAAAATTGATTTTCTTCTATTTAGATAAGGATTTTACAAGCAACTATATAATTAAGGCATTACGAATTATTATTATTATTATTATTATTATTATTATTATTATTATTATTATTATTATTATTATTATTATTATTATTATTATATATATATATATATATATATATATATATATATATATATATATATATATATATATATATATATATATATATATATATATATATATATAGATATATATATAAAAAAAAATAAAAATATATATATATATATATATATATATATATATATATATATATATATATATATATGAATACAGCTAGCTGGAGAATGGAAAGTATTCGACGTGATTCAGTATCATCTGACAGCGATGACGAGTTTTATGATTGCCAAGGTATTGTAAACTTTCTACCCTCATTTTTACAAAGTGTAAATTTTGTACATACAAGAAAAAAAAACTTTTCATTCTACCTACTTAAAAATAAGATGTATTTGTTATCGGTGTTCTTTTTGGAGTGTTAATTTTCTTTTAACAACTCATATGCCAAATCATGAAATCCCCTGTTGACTTCCCCTTTGTCTTTTTTTGCAAAATCCATGTTTTTCTAAATTATAGTATTTTTTTCTTCTCCTATGCTGATGCTACTGCTTATATTACTTTTATCAATAATAATAATAATAATAATAATAATAATAATAATAATAATAAATAATAATAATAATAATAATAATAATAATAATAATAATAATAAATAATTAATTAATTAATAATAATAATGATAATAAATAATAAATAAATAATAATAATTTTAACAAAAGCATTAATGTAAGTTGTTATATATATATATATATATATATATATATATATATATATATATATATATATATATATATATATATATATATATATATATATATATATATATATATATATATATATATATATATATATAAATATTTATAAAAAAACATATATATATATATATATATATATATATATATATATATATATATATATATATATAATATTAAAAGGGGAAAAAGTTTAATGAATGGGTTAAAAGGGTAATTAAGGTTTGATATAAGTAACATAAGATAATGAAGACAGTGAAGATACTCACAAACACAATGGAAGAGTTGGAAGTCCGTGGACAAACTAAAAGTTCTTGTTGTTGCAGCGGCCACTAAACCCTTCCTTTCTTTTTCTTTAAACGCTTGCGAAAGCAAAAGAAATTAGTTGCAGATGCAAAAATAACCTAGGGCACCAGAGCATAACAGGAAAAAAATAAAAAGGATTAAAGGAATCAATGTTATAAAAGGGATAATGCAAAAATCAATGTGAGCCAATAAAGATAATTACCTTTTTAGAGTTTAACAAAATTAAAATGAGCATGCAGGTTGTAATATAAAAAAACGATCACCAGTGGTGTTAAGGCATTATTCAAAAGTGCATCAAAGCAAAAGCATAAAAAATAGATAATGGTGACATTAAACGATTAAATTTTCTTAGTTCGCTTTATTAAAAAATATACACATTAAACAGTTGGTGATACAAACAATGTATTTATATAAATAATTTTATTTTATATTTACAAAATGAAGTTATGAATGAAGATGAATGAATAATTAGTTGTTTTGAATTAAGATGAAGAAGTGTTAGTAAAAATCTGAGTTAGAATGAATGAGTGGTTAGTAAAGGTATGAGTTAGGATGAATGACTAGTTAGTAAAGGTATGAGTTAAGAGGAATGAGTAGGTTATTATTTTAAATATAGTTTTTCTTTTTATCAAAAAACGACAAGTTATGAATTTATATAAAAAAAAATTAAATATAATGTATAATTTGATCTAATTGAGTAAATTGGAAAAATACAAAACCAAACCGAGACCGATAATAGTGCCGCTATTTACGACATCAATATGAACCGATATGAGTGTCACAAGCTATGACACCAATATGCATATAATGCTTAAAAATATATATATATACCGATACCGAACTAGATACTGCCACCGACAGTTAAATTTATAATATAAAGAAAATTTACAATAATTAGTAGCAATCATGATGACACTACACTCTAAATATTAGAAAATGTTTTAATAGAACTAAATAAACAGATTTAATTACACGAGTAGGATACTCTAAATCAAAATATTACACTTAAGAACTCTGAGTACACCAGTATGACCACTTAAGTATTCACTAAAATGTTGTTTGTAAAAAATGAAGGTCACACAAATTAATATATCAACTGGGTCATTTAAATGACACTGTAATTCAAAAAAAAATTAGTAAATAGTTTATCTAATATATATATAATATATATATATATATATATATATATATATATATATATATATATATATATATATATATATATATATATATATATATATATATATATATATATATATATATATTTATATATATATCAGTATATAAAAAAAAAAAAAAAATATATATATATATATATATATATATATATATATATATATATATATATATATATATATATATATATATATATATATATATATATATATATATATATATATATATATATATATATATATATATATATATATATATATATATATATATATGTGATGGACCGGATGTCAAAATTTGACTGTTTGCGGATGCGGATGCGGATCTTAAAGATGATGAGGATGCGGATGCGGATCTTAAAGTAGATGAGGATGCGGATGCGGATGCGGATGTTTACTCTTTGAAGTTTGAATTAAAAATTATATATATATATATATATATATATATATATATATATATATATATATATATATATATATATATATATATATATATATATATATATATATATATATATATATATATATATATATATATATATATATATATATATATATATTAGTGATAGACATGACATGATATGATTATATATATATCTTACATCCTCTCCCAGTCAGGCTTACGAGCCTGTCAGTGGGCCAACCTCCGCTTCCATCTTGTTCTATCCATCACGATCCCATCTGCCATCAGCTCATCCATTGCAGGCATCTGGTGTTTCCTCAATGAATCCTCTACTGTGTCTCTCCACCTCTTCCGCGGTCTTCCCCTCGGTCTCACTCCCTCCGGTTTCCACCTCCACCTCCTGCTGGCAACTCTCTCTCCCTGCATCCTCTCCAGGTGTCCCCACCATCTCAGTCTGGCTGCGTCCACTTTATTCATCATGGGTTTCACACCCACGCTCTCCCTCACTGTCTCGTTTCTCACTCTGTCTCTTTTCGTCTTTCCAATCACTGTCCTCAACACATTCATCTCCGCTGTCTGAATTCTATTCTCCTCTCTCCCTGTCATGCTCCATGTCTCCCCCCCATACAACAGTATCGGCGTCAACACTCCCTCGTATATTGCTCTCTTCACCTCTTAGTTCATATATTTATCTTTCAAGATGGAGTATACTGCTCTTACAGTCCTGCCATACCGCTCAATCCTACTAGTAATTTCCTTTGCACACCCCCTTCTCTTCCAAATGTGCTTCCTAGGTATTTATATCTGTCCTTTAATTCTATACCGTCTACCTCCACTATCAACTCCTCCTCCTCCTCCCTGCTTACTACCATTGTTTCTGTTTTCTCCACATTCATATTCAATCCTGTTTCTCTCAACTTTTCTGCAAAACACAGCACCATTTGCTTCAACCTCTCACCATCTCCACTCCAACACGCCAAATCATCTGCATATGCCATGATGTCTCCGTCAATCTCTTCTAGACTCTCTTTTACATTTCTTATGACCGTGTCCAAATACGCTATAAACAGTATCGGCGACAACACACTCTACCTTACTCTAGTTTTTACCTCAAACCATTCTCGTTTTTATATCCTGTTCTTACCTTACTTATGCTATTCACATATGTACTCTTACTGCCTTTATCAGTCTGCCTTCAACTTCATAATCCCTCCGGAACTCTCCACAGCTTCTCTCTGGGTACAGAAATCAAATGCTTTCTTCAAGTCTATGAAGGCGATATATGCCTTCTTATTGTATTCCCATGTCTTTTACTGTATCATTCTTAATGCAAACATTAAATCTGTAGTACTTCTACCACCTCTGTACCCATACTGCTCTTCACCCAATCTTGGCTCTATTTTGATCTTAATTTTCTTTCTAATATTCTTTCATATAACTTCGCCATGTGATCCATTAGTGAGATTCCTCTATAATTTTTACAATTTCCTGTGTCCCCTTACCTTTATAAATGGGAACTATTATTGACCTTCCCCAACCTTCCGGCACTCTACTCTCCACCCAACACCTGTTCAGAAATCTCAGCATCAAGGCTTTCAGCCCCTCTCCTCCCTCCCTCAGCAACTCAATATTTATCCCATCCTCAACATGAGTTTTTCCGTTCTTCATTTTCTTTAACGTCTCCTCAAATTCCGCCTCCGTTATTACCTCCTCCTCTTCTTCCACGTTTCTTCCTCCTCCTCTCTCTCTCCTTCCTCTTCCGACCGCACCTCCACATACAAAAACTTATCAAAAAGTAATTCTTCTATCCACCTTTGTTTTTTCCTCCGCTTACTAATGTTTCTCCATTTGTCTTTGATATTACATACCCTACTCTGCTCCTCTATACGTTCTTATTACAATCTAAAATCTTCTTGCTTTTCCTTCATCATCCATCAGTTCCTTTAGTTAGCCTCTAAGGCACCCTCCTCCTTGCCCCTCCTTCACTCTCTCCGCTTCATTTTTTGTTTCCACGTACACGGCTCTAGATTATATATATTGTATATA
>JABUQX010038536.1:25000-32500 GCA_015478945.1 Trachelipus rathkii
CAATGAACCCTCACTCTGGCATCTCGTCAATGTGGGGTTCCACAACCATACCCCTTCTAAATCCCGCCATTCACTCCTATTATGCACCTTTCTTCTCGCCTCTGCCAAACTCGCATTTCTCTTCTCCAGACATCCCTTTACTTACTGACTCAATCCACTTTTTCTTTGGTCTCCCAGTTGGTTGATTCCCAGCACACCCACCACTATACATCCGCTTAACCAACCGACTATAATCCATAATTTCCACATGACCAGCCCATCTCAACGTACTTTCATTTATTTTCATTTTTCCCTTTCTTTACACCACACAATGCTCTAATACGATCATTCCTCATTTTCTCAATTCTTCACCTAACACCCCCCCGAAGATTGTCCATCTGAACACATTGTACTTTAGATCTATATCTCTTAGTCCAGACTGTAGTCTCACTACTATACATTAGCACAGGTAACAACATATCCTAGTTCACTTAAGACTTAATCCCTTTACATACACAAATGATTTAATTGCACCAGCCACGTTTCTGCCCTTCACAACTTTCCTACTACACTGCATCAACCATTCCCTTATCATTGAAACATATATTTTAAGTATTTAAACTCGAACACTTGTTCCAGCTGTTCACCATCTAACAAAACTCCACGCCGAGGATTGTCCTCACTCACAACCATAACCTTACTCTTATCTACGTTTACTCTCAAACAACTCCTTTTACACACTGCCAAATCTCTACCAATCCTCTCAAACTCTCTTCCGATTCACCAGACAAAACCAAATCATCCTCATATAATAGGTAGGGCACCCTCCACTTTCTTCCATTCTCCATCATTTTAACACCATCCCCTGCCACCCCCACCTATAATTCTTTTATAACCCCATCCATATACAAATTGAATAACCAAGGAGACATAACATCCCTGCCTCACTCCGCTCCTAATATGAAATCAATCACTTTATAATATTAAATCAATCACTTTCTACTCCATTTATTCTTACACACGTGTCACTATTGTCATACTTACTTTTGATTCCATTCAGAAGCCTATCACTAACACCTGCCATAGAGCTTCCCTATTAATCCAATCATACGCCTGTTGCAAATCCATAAAACATAAATACAGTTTCTTCTTCTCCCTCAATTTCTCAATCATTTGTTTCAATGTAAATATTTGATCCACACATCCTCTACCACTCCTAAACGCACCTTGTTCTTCACCAATCAGTCCTTCAGTCACTCGACGCACTCTTTCGACCATAATACCAGCATATATCTTCCCTACAACACTCAATAAACTAATTCCCTTATAATTCCTACAGTTACCCTTATCCCCCTTACCCTTATATAAGGGTACTATTACTGCTCTCCTACAATTCCTCGGAACTAAGCCCTCAATAAACGCTTTGTTGCACAATTTCCAAATCTAATCAATCATCATCTCTCCTCCGTTCTTGATCATTTCGCCAGTAATTTCATCTATACCAGCAGTTTACCATTTTTCAACTTTCTCACTCTACCCATTACCTCCTTCTTACTAATGACCTCATCACCAAAATACCTACTCCTTCTTGCACCATCAAACCCACAGGCATTCACTATTACCTCTTCTTTCCTGCCAATGTTATGCAGATTTTTGAAGGGTTCCCTCCACACTCCCAGCACATCCATTTCATCAGTTACAAAAACATCATCCCTATTCTATTCATTGTATATAGAAAGATATATATATATATAGGTATATATATGCTATATATATATATATATATATATATAGTTATATATATATATATATATATATATATATATATAAATTCAAAGCAAATTAATCGTTGCTAGGTTATGTTAGAATAGGTGTTTCTGAAGTATTTTAAAACACAATGATTATTACATATATATTATAAGAGACAGTCTTCTGATTGTGAAGGGTGTTAGCTTTCGATCCTTGCTGGATCCTCTATAATCAGTCTTCCACTCACTGCGTCGGACAGAGGATCCAGCACGGATCGAAAGCTAACGCCCTTCACAATCAGAAGACTGTCTCTTATAATATATATGTAATAATCTTTGTGTTTTAAGATTACTTCAGGCCTCCTCCTATTCTATATATATATATATATATATATATATATATATATATATATATATATATATATATATATATATATATATATATATATATATATATATATATATATATATATATATATATATATATATATATATATTATATATATATATATATATATATATATATATAAATATATATATATTATACATATATTTCTAAATATATTATTATAAATAGATATATATATATATATTATTATATTATATATATATATATATATATATATATATATATATATATATATATATATATATATATATATATATATATATATATATATATATATATATATATATATATATATATAGGCCTGTTAGTCGTGAGAAGAATTGATAAAATGATTAATGAATGTATTAGAGAGTTGTGTGGTGTGAAGAAAGGGGTAAATGAGGGAATAAATGAAAGTACGTTGAGATGGTTTGGTCATGTGGAAAGGATGGATGATAGTCAGTTGGTTAAGTGGATGTATAGTGGTGAGTGTGCTGGGAATTGACCGGCTGGCTGAGACTGAGAAAAAGGGGATTTTGTAAACACATTGGGAGATGTTTTGGGAAGTGTGTGTGGGAGGTTTGAAAATCCGTTTGAGAGAAGATGTATTAGAAGAGGTAAGTCTTAAAGATTCAGGTAAAGATCTTATGATAGAGGTATGAGGTACATGTGGGACAGGTCAAATGTGGATTTTATGACTTTTGGTGGTAAATCAATGGTTGGGTTGTAAAATTTTTGTTTGGCTTTTTTAAGGGAACGGGTTATGATATGTTTGGGGTAAGAAAGTTTGCTAAAGGTAGTGAAGATATAATTAAGTTCAGTTTGTAAGAAAGGGGGGGAACAAATACGCAAGGCTCTAAGAAAAAGGGAAGAAAGAATACCAATTTTTGTGTGGGTAGTATGTGAAGAGAACCAATGAGTGTAAGAGGGATTAAAAGTAGGTTTACGGTAAACACTGTATAGGAAGGTCGGGCTGTTGTGCCAAGAGAGAAGGGTGTCAAGGAAAGGTAGTGTTTTGTTAATAGAGAGTTCCATAGTGAATTTGATATTGGTATGTATGGAGTTGATAAAATTAAGGATGAAATTAGGGTCAGTGGTTAGGGGAATGGAGACAAAAATGTCGTCAACATAGCGAAGCCAGGTAGTGTTGGAGAGAAGAGGGTGGTTAAGGATAAAAAAGTGCTCAATAAGCTCTCGGAAGAAGATGGTGGTTAAGGATACACAAACCCAACAACCCTGTACGCCCCATTATTTCTAACACTAATTCTGTTTCTTATAAGTTGTCTTCTTGGCTTTCCCAACAACTCAAACCTTTACTCGGTCAAATCTCCCCCTCTCATCTTAAAAATACTGATGACTTCATCCTCAAAACATGTCACATTTCACCTCACACCAACCATATCCTTAGTTTTGACGTCATTTCTTTATTTACCTCTGTCCCTGTACCTTTTACTATCACTTTATTAGAACGTTACTTCTCTGAAAACAATTACAACTTAGCTTATCCTTTCCCTTTCCTGAAAAAACTAAAAAACACAATTACTTCCACTTCAACAATCTTTACTACAAACAAAACACTGGCCTTAGCATGGGCTCTCCTTTGTCCCCTATACTCAGCAACTTATTTATGGAGCTGATTGAGCACTTTTTTATCCTTAACCACCCTCTTCTCTCCAACACTACCTGGCTTCGCTATGTTGACGACATTTTTGTCTCCATTCCCCTAACCACTGACCCTAATATCATCCTTAATTTTATCAACTCCATACATACCAATATCAAATTCACTATGGAACTCTCTATTAACAAAACACTACCTTTCCTTGACACCCTTCTCTCTTGGCACAACAGCCCGACCTTCCTATACAGTGTTTACCGTAAACCTACTTTTAATCCCTCTTACACTCATTGGTTCTCTTCACATACTACCCACACAAAAATTGGTATCCTTTCCTCCCTTTTTCTTAGAGCCTTGCGTATTTGTTCCCCCCCTTTCTTACAAACTGAACTTAATTATATCTTCACTACCTTTAGCAAACTTTCTTACCCCAAACATATCATAACCCGTTCCCTTAAAAAAGCCAAACAAAAATTTTACAACCCAACCATTGATTTACCACCAAAATCTTTCTCTTATTTACCTGTCCCACATGTACCTCATACCACTATCATAAGATCTTTACCTGAATCTTTAAGACTTACCTCTTCTAATACATCTTCTCTCAAACGGATTTTCAAACCTCCCACTCACACTCCCCAAAACATCTCCCAATGTGTGTACAAAATCCCTTGTTTTAATTGTAACTCTTGCTACATTGGAGAAACAAATGATTTCATCAGACGAAAAAAACAACACAACGAAGACCTCATAAAAGATTCTCAAAATTCTGCCCTAACCTTACACAGATCACAACTTAATCACAAAATTAACCTTAATTACATGACCCCCATCATACAGGTGCTCAACCCCCTACAACGCAAAATAATTGAATCCCTTTGTATAAAAAATCTTCCCAACTATAACATACTACAAGGTGAATACTCTTTAGATCCCACACTTAACAAATTATTGATCACCACACCTTTTTTCAAAAAAATCTTAACACAACATACATAATTATTTCATTTTTTTTTTCATTGATTTAAATTTTCCACTTTTCATTGATTTAAACTTAATAAAAAAATTTTAGTCTTCCACTCACTGCGTCGGACAGAGGATCCAGCACGGATCGAAAGCTAACGCCCTTCACAATCAGAAGACTGTCTCTTATATTATATATGTAATAATCATTGTGTTTTAAGATTACTTCAGGCCTCCTATTATTCTACTATCATAACCTAGCGATTTACTGCTTTGAATTTATCTATATATATATATATATATATATATATATATATATATATATATATATATATATATATATATATATGAGTATAGAGAGATATAGTAGATATATATATATATATATATATATATATATATATATATATATATATATATATATATATATATATATATATATATATATATATATATATATATATATATTAAAAGAAAGGATATTTGATGGGTTGGGATGTATGAAGACTTTTCTTTGCACAGTTCTAGGGCGACAGGGCTAGCAACCCGGCCCTTTACATTTTTGCTTGAACAACTTCTGCACCAGCATTGAAAACTTATGCCCCTAGAAACACTATCTTCTGAAGAGCTCTGGGAGAACGAGTTTCGAGGCTAAATGAAAGAATATAGAAGTATAACTCCAGGACTAGCATCGGAAACCAAAGAGCAAAAATAGTTTTTTAGAGTGCTCTAGCATCAAGAGTTTTGAAGCCAGAAAGATAAAGATGCTGGGCGTATTAACAGGGCGATAGCCCAACCTGACAGATGATATATATATATATATATATATATATATATATATATATATATATATATATATATATATATATATATATATATATATATATATATATATATATATATGTATATATATATATATATATATATATATATATATATATATATATATAGTTAGTTAGTTAGTTAGTTAGTTAGTTAGTTATTTTACCACGACAATCGGGGGAAAGGTTACTATTTTATGTTTTTCCCGACCAGTGGGCCCATACAAAGTGGAAAGGTGCACAGTTATCAGGGTGATAGTAACCCCAGCCTCAGTCTGGACCAAGTCAAGATATTCCAGCCATCAGTGGGCATGGCTAGGCTCTGGACTCACAGACCTACTGTGCGTGAGGCTAATAGGAATGTAGGTGTCTGTATGTGTAATAAAGGTTGTACTGTTGTATGTGTTGGCTATGGATGAGTGAGGTGAGGGTATTGAGATTAGTGTATTAATACACTATGCCGTAAACTGTAATGAATTACAGAAAATCTCCTACAAACGGCAATTTTTCGTGTCCGTCCTGGTGACTAGTCGAAAGTACAAATCCCGTTTGACGAGGACTCGAACTCACGACCCTAAGCGTGCAAACGCATCACTCAGCCCACTGATATATATATATATATATATATATATATATATATATATATATATATATATATATATATATATATATATATATATATATATATATATATATATATATATATATATATATATATATATATATATATATATATATATATATATATATATATATATATATATATATATATATATATATATATATTTATAGCTCTATCTATAGTCCCATATATATATATATATATATATATATATATATATATATATATATATATATATATATATATATATATATATATATATATATATATATATATATATATATATATATATATATATATATATATATATATATCAGGGCTTGTAGCGGTTTACTTTTTTTACACTTTTTTTAGCTTAGTCATTTTTTTCACTTTTTTAAGCAATTTTACACTTTTCTTCACTTTTTTGGGGCAAGTAGGTTACTTGGAGATATCTTTTTCTTCTGTTTTACCTGTGACTGAATTAAAAATGTGGTTTAACTACAAAACAGTTTATTGAACTCAAGAACTGGAAAACATAGGTAAATAATTTGTTTAAATTTTTAATTTTCAGGTTGTTTAAAATAATTTTAAATAATAATTGAATAAAGTTTTTTGAAATTTGAAATTTTTTTTGGAACAATGGGAAGCTGTGAAGAAGTATTTTCTTACATATGTAACTAAGCATAGGCCCAACCTGATGAAAAGACCTGGATATCAGAAAATTGTGAGGTTGTTAAAAAAACCTACCATTAAAGCCGAGCTTAACTTTGTTATATCTAGCGCACATATCTTTACAAGTGTCACAGGCTTCTTCCAAAAAGAAGAACCATTAATTCATCTCTTGCATTCTGTTTTGTCATCATTGGTTATGAAACTGTTGGGAAGGATTTGCAAGTCAGAAATTCTCAAAGATCTTGATTTAAAAAAAAATTGATGCTGCTTTTTTTAATACTGAACTTGAAAGAAATCCAGTTTTCTGATGAGGTATTAAGAAACTTGGAAAATGTTTGTGAAAAGGACAAAACATTTTTCTGTCTGCAAGCACAAAAACATTTTGTTGAATCTGTTAAGCATGTTGTGAACAAATCATCTGTGTCGAGCTCTCTGTTGAAAAAATTTACATGTCTATCCCCTAATGAGAGATTGTCCAAAGAATGCTGCCAAAATATAGTTCGAGATTGCTAGGGTCATGCCATGGAAAATCCATACAGACATACTCTTAGATGAGTGGAAACTAATACAATTGGAAAAAGCTGAACCAGAGTCCGAAAAAAATCTATAGATCTGTATTGGGCTCAGTTTTTTAATAAAACCGATCCATCAGTAAACACTTCAAGATTTCCAGCAGTTGAAAGAGTAGTAAAAGCTTCAGTGTGTCA
>JABUQX010038537.1:0-21449 GCA_015478945.1 Trachelipus rathkii
CTAAACTATTTTTTTCAATAAATAACCCCATTATTTTCATTATAATTTCACTCTTCCTCAGAAAAAAATCCTGTTAAATTTATATTTTATTTAAGAATAATCTTATTTATTCTAAGTTTAAAAAATTATTATTTTGTACATATTAGTCCATTTAATTTGATACCTAATAGTCTTTTTATTCAGTGTTATATCATGCTAGTTTTATATATATTCATTAGTCCAGATAATCTAAAAATGTATTGATTTATTACGATTCCTTCCACTGTTCTTATAGTGTCATTCAACGGTCACCTCCGTCTGTAGTAACTTTGTGTTTGTCATCTCATGTTCAAGGGCCTTTCACATTGAATGTGTTAAGACGATTGGTTAGCTTTCCCATGGGTCATTTCAACAACTGAATCTTTGGATTGGCAAAGAACTTTTAAACGACTTTAGTTCTTGTCGGGCAAGGTGCGCCATTACTCATAAAATAATTGCATTCATGAATTGGCCAAAATGAAAGCATATGTTGCTGTGCAGGAACCTCTTAAAGTAATTGAATATCCTCTCGGTTATTAACACTTTTGTGAATAATAAATATAAATTCCCCATCCCCAAATGCCCACAAAATTCGCCTCAAACCATTACATTAGTCGGGTATTATGCGGTCTTGACTTAATAGCGTGAGTTATACCATGATGTACCCGTATGTCTAAGCACCAATTTGGATCCCTCTCTAGCAAACCTGAAAGTCCCATTGGTCTTCATGTGAACGCCACTTTTTCAACCCTAATCCTTTACCGGAATCTCCAATGAATATATTTTTTGTTGGCAAAAATTTCCCCCCTCTTGCTTCCTCTCATAGCTATTTTTGAGAGAGCTTTTTGTCAGTCCATAGGTTTTTTTTGGAGTTATTTGTATTGTTATATTATAGCGGATCATCCTTCAAGCTTAAGATCAGAATTTTTCATTTTTAAGTTGAAGTTGACATAACTTGACGGATTAGCCATCATCTCACGTCTTAAAATCATATATGTCCTCCTCGATCTCTCTTTCTTTCTCCACTCCCTTCTTTTCCTTTTTGTGCGTACACCGTCGGAGCCATGAAGCGATTCAAATATCCGATCAATACAAGTGATAGGTTCAAGGATTCGTCAGAGGGTGGATATGCGAACGTCTGATCTCTTCAGTCCTCTGTGCTGTGTCGAGGCCTAAAGATGAAGTAGATAGAAGTTAACTGCGTAAAGATCACGACAAGCGGACAAGCATTCGTCACAGCGTATGTCAGTAGATCAAGTCGTAGTTTTAGATCGTGTTGAATATTAGACGGAACGACGCGTGCGGGCCGTGTGCACTCACTTGTTTCTGAACACTGTCAGCTGGATGTTGTATGGCATAAATTTAAGCTTGTTGCGCATCCTATGTTGTTGTGCGTTACTCGTCTCTGCCACGTGATTAGTTTATCTAGGTCGTGTGTTTCGTGGAGAGCGTTGTAGCGGTTTTGGCGTGTTGTTTGTCGTCGCTGGTTGTGCAGCTTGTCTGCGTGTTGCTCTGTTTTTTAGGCACGATTGCGGTCGGTCGTTCTCGCGTGCGCTCCTTTTCGCGGCTACGTGAATAGCGATTGTGGTTCGTTAGGCCGGAAGTGTTGGGCTTGTGTTTCGGCTGGATTCGATGGCTTGGCTTGTGGTCTCGTATCGGGTGGTCTTGGACTTGCTGGTGTCTCGCTCTGTGCTGGATGGCCCGGGCTGCCGGTTCGGTTGGTCTATCGTGTGGCGCTTTCAGGTGTTGTTTGTGCTGTTATTTTTTTGTTTGTTTCGTTCTTGGGTTTTTTTTTTTTTGGTTTTGGTTTTCAAGCTTTCTACTTGTCCCCTTCTTTTCCCTACCCCTGTGAGGCTTTCCTTTACCAGCCTGTTCGTTGCTCTTGGTCACACCGCAGGGTGTCCACCTTATATTCTGATTCACGTCATCTTCTTATGTAATATAATATCCGTATTTATGTCAGCCTTGCCTCACTTTAATTGCTTGTCTTTGAACATGCTGCCTGCAAGATCATGTTGTAATCTATAATACCGCTATATTATCTATCTATAATCTATATAATACTAAGTCTATATATAATATATCTAGAGTATATCAGAGTATATAGAAACCTGATAATAGTTGTATATTAGTAGTATTATATAGCTATATATATCTAAGTATATAAGTTGATGGGTAATCCGGTATAGCTAGTAAGTTACGTATATATATCGATGAATATAGTAACGTAGGTATATATATTATATAGTAGGATATAATAATAGTTATATATTACTTATATTAGGTATATATACGTAGTGTATAGTAGATAATGCATATTTTCATTTTATGAGTATATATACGTATTATAGTATATAAATCCTTTTAGTTCACTATAGTACAGTTCGTGTAGTATATATATATATGTGAAGTAGAGTTACATATCTGTATATATATATATCATCATACTAATATAATATATATATATATATATATATTATATATATATATGATATATATATAAAATAATATACTATTTATCATATAGCTATATAGAATATATACTGATTATATGTAGTATGACATAGTATATAGTATATATAACTAGGTATATATATATACTTATTATATATTATCTATATTTATATAATGGTTCTAGTAGGTCGAACGTATTACGTGATGAGTGGCGCATTCATGATGTATATTTATATGTGTAGTAGAACGAAAATATGAGCTCATGTTGATTCGCGATATAGATGAGACTATTTGAGGTTGCTCCCTATGATTGTTTAAGGAATCCTAAGGTTGTTCTGCTTAGGCATGGATAAATAAGTTCTAGTTGCGTGTATATCCGGTTGGGAGTTGACCGTTGATTGCTTTATTCTGTGTCAAATTCAAGATATGTAGAGATTGTGAAAAATCGGATGTATTAAAGTTGGCGTAGTTTTTCGATCCTAGAACTTGGCTGCAGTTAAAGAACCGAAGGGGTAAATGTTTATTTATTTTGGTATTTTTTTTTACTACACGGAGGTGTTCGGATAACCTGATTAGGAAAAAACGTTGTTAACAAAAAATTTTTAATTAAAGAATTGAGCAGGAGTCTCCAAGTTTCTTTCCGCCCGCTCTGGGAAGATACGGAACCTGAGAGTAAAGCCTAAAATTCATAATGTCCGCGCCTCTACGTGTGTCCTCCGGCTCTTTGGTCTGTGTCTATACGATCGGAGCGTCTGTTCGTCGCGAGGGGTTTGCGCGGCCGTCGGTCCATGTGGGACTCGCCTTGCTCAGCGCTATTCGGGCTTTTCGCTCGGGACATGTCGTTGCTGTCTGGAGGTTTACGCGCTCCGCGGCCCGTATGTGTGGAATTCAGGCCGGCTTCTTGGTTGCGTGCCTCTCTGTGAGCAGCGCCGGTGAAGCTGTATTAGTTCTGGCGAAATTATAAATCTATATAATATATAGTACTATATAGATATACTATATTTTTATATAGTTATTATAATTATATATATAATATATATATACTTATATATAATATATATAGTATTACTATAATATATATATAATATACTATATAATATTTTGTATATATTCAGAGACATTAGAATCATGGGGAAAGTATGTGCAATCAATTTTACTGAAAATGTGATAAGGATTGCAAAAGGGGACTTGTTTCCGGAAATGCGAAAGAAACTCTGGTTAGACAAAAAAGATGGAGACTCAGAAAGGAAGGTGGTGTTCAACAAATGACTTAGATATGGACCGCGAATGTGCTGATATTTTAACTAAGAAAGACCAGTTATACCAGTGCGTCGGAAGAAATCTTGACGGTTACCGCAAAACCCCGTTCTCGTCAGACGTCCGTCAACTCCACGGAATAATGAGGAGGGGGGGTAAGGGTGGATAAAGGGCTATAATTAGACATAATCTTTTTATAAGGGTAACTGATTAGGTACGTCCAGAAACAGCATATAAGGATTTCTAAGGACTGTAAACGGAACCCGAGCGGGACCGGGAGGAGCGCGCGGCCGAGAGCGGAGCGAGCGAGCGCAGCCGCAGCCGCAGCCGGAGCTGTGAGCTGAGCTGGAAGCGTTGTGAGCCGGACTGTGGGAGTTAGTTGGAACGCTTAGCCCTGAGCCGCAAAGGTTGAGATGAGTCGGAATAGGTAGCAATTATAAAGTTCTTAAAATAATAGGCGGTTGGGCTCCACAGTACGGAACTGGAGCGAAGTAGGAGTCGTTGCAAAACCGAACAAATCAAGATTGCCTGGCTAAAGAAAACCGGTTTAAGATCGGACAAAGGCGCTTCATTTTTTTTAACTGAACACTCAATATCTTGGGCTCAAATTGAGTGTCTATATATGTTTATTGTATAACATGGCAAATTTCGCAATTCAAATAACAGAAGTAAAGTCGGAATTTATTTTCGTCTCTTCTCTTCTCTCTTCTTCTTCTCTTCTCCTCTCTTCTCCTCTCTTCTCGACGACTCTGCTCTCTCTCTCTCTCTCTCTCTCTCTCTTCGTCTCTCTCTCTCTCTCGTATATAGTATATACTATATATATATATATATAGTATATATATATATTATATATTTATAACTATATATATATTATATATATATATCATATATGATTTATATATATATCATAGTATATATATATATATATATATATACTTATATATATTATATATATATATAAGATATTATTTATATATTATATATGATATATATATATATATATATACTATTATATATATATATTATATATATATATATACTTCTTTCTATATTCTTTTTCCATTAGTTTTCACTCTCTCCTCTCCCTCCTTCCTTCTCTTTCTGTTCTTCTATCTGTCTCTCTATCATCCTCTCTATCTGCTTGTCTGGCAGTGTGTCTACGTGTCTGTCCGTCCTGTCCGTCCTTTCCGTCTGTTTTTCCCCTTCGAAAGAAGAATTCCACTCATTCAATAAAAAAAAAATATATAGAAAAAAAATTTACTAGATAAAAAATCTCTTAAAACAATTTTTTATTGCCATTAAAAAATCAATTCGTAAGACATAGAACACACAAAGCGAAGTCTACCGTTATTATTCCCCCTTCCCTAATACTCTTTATAGTCCCATTACAAGGTCTAACAACTCGGATCCCTATTTTCTTTTAATTAGAAACTCATTTTTACTACTCTTGTTAATAGGTTACGAAATTGGCGAATAAAAACTATCGACGGAATGCGTTCTAAAAATAAAGGATGGAAAGAGTTCTAAAATAATTATTGTGAGTTTTAGAGTCTTGTTTCTTAAGGGAGAGCTTTCACCTCTTATGTTTGTTTTTAAAGTTTATTTAATAAGTATATATACTATTATTATATTACTATATATATTATATATATATATTATATACTAATATATATATATAGTATATATATATATATTATTATATCTACATATATTATCAGATGCGACTTTCCCTAGCACTCGTGCTATCTGCGTGCTTAGCACGGAGTTATTATTGATACAAAAATCGAAACGTCTCCAAATTTTGAAAAAAGGTTATGATAAACATTCCTCGTTATGTTCTGTTGTGAAAATAGGTCATCTGAAAGAATACATTGCATAGAATACAAAAATTGAAAGATTATGTAAAATTTTAAACAATAAAGTGGTAAGATCATCGCCATTGTGAATAATGCCTAGTTTTTAATACATTAATTGAAATGGTAACGGCTCCTGCGCTCTCCGAAAAAATGCGGAAGAGAACCATTTGGAAGACGTGTTACTTTCTGTAATTTATTTTTTTTTACGTTTTTTTCCTATCTAGTAAATCTTAAAAAAATCTACTCCGTTTTATTTTAAGACAGTAAATAAATAAACCATTTACCTGTTCTTAATGCAGCATTTAGATAAAAAATAATTAAATATGTTTAAATTCTAATATCTGAAATTGAAAGAAAAACAATAAGGAACCACTTATAACCAATTATATGGCTTTAAAGAAATACTGTAAAATAAGCGATAACTTCAAATATTCTATAAATGAATTATTTAGTTATATATATATATATATATATATATATCATATATATATATATATATATATATATTTATATATTTATTATATATCTATATTATTTTATATATATATATATATATTATATATATATATATTTATATATTATATATATATATATTTATATATATTATATATATATATATATCATATATTATATATAATATATTAATATTATTAATATATATATAATATATATATATATATACTATATATTATACTATAATATATATATATAATATATAGTATATATTATCTAGTATAATATAGTATATGCATATATATATCTATCATATAGTATATATATATATTATAAATTTTATAAATGTCTTTTGGAGAAACTATATATTGAAAAAATATGCTGGTAAAGGTATGTATATATATACGGTATATATTATATATATAGTATATAATTACTATATATACTATATATATATCGATATATATTTATATGATATATTATATATATATATATTCATATATATAGTATTATATATATATATATATCGGTATATACTATATATATTATATATATCTTATATATATATATATATATATATATATATATATATATATATATATATATATTATATTATAATTAATAATACTATTATACAATTTTATCACTTTGTGACAAATGAACTAAGTTCTGTAAAAGGAAACTTAATTAGTAGGAAAAGAAAGTTTTGCAAGAGATTAATATTTAAACAAACAACAAATCATCTAGAAATTAAAAATAAAATAAGCAAACACATCGCTATACTTATTTGTGAAATAAATAGAAAGAAAAGGTAAGATAATCGCGAACAAACAAACCAAATAAAAAATCAAATACCAAAATAAATAAAATCAAACAAAAAAATAAATAAATAAATAAATAAAATAAAATAAATAAATAAATAAAACTAAATAAACAACAGCAAACAAGTAAATAAATAATAGATAAATAAATACAAGCAAACAAACAAATAACAAATAAATAAATAAATAATAAATAATAAATATCTAAATAAATAAGCTTCGTATTCTGTAGTGCTGAAATGATACTTCATTATCTAATTTGATTATCAAAAAATTATTCATTATCTAATTCGGTTTATCTAAAAATCTGAATTATATAATTCAAATTCCAATTCGATTCATTTTTCTAAGCAGAAATGATAATACATTATCTATTCTAGATTCGATTTATCTATTATATAGGCTGTACCACAAGATACTGCATTTTACCTCTTTCGATTTACTGTTTATATATATACTGGAGCGATACGCGTTGACTAATTCGTTTATCTTATAGGCATGAAACGATAACTACATTAATCTATTTCGATTCCTTTGTATAGGTTGAAGCGTTTTATTATACATGTAATGAGAATTCAAATTATCTTTTTATAAGCTCTAAAATAAATTAAATATCCAATTCGTATATATTTCTTTTATAGCTGAAACAATACTGAATTATCTAATTGTACCCATCATTTAAACTCAGAAGAGATACAGTATAATCAATTCGATTATCGATCGATCTATTCGAGAGAGAGAGAGAGAGAGAGGAGAGAGAGAGAGAGAGAGAGAGTAGAGAGAGAGAGAGAGAGAGAGAGAGAGAGGAGAGTAGAGAGAGAAGAGAGAGAGAGAGAGTCATTATCATCTACAAAATTGGTCTCTTATTAAGCTGGTAATAGCTTATAAAATCTTATTTATAGAGAAAAAATGTTAGTTTAAAATTTGCAGAACTTGTTGATATTATTAAAGAATATTCCTGTATTATTTATAATTAATATTTAGATTTAAAAATTTGGGAGAGAAATGAAACACATTTTAGTTAACCTCAATCAGTAATTAAATACTATGAATTTTTTTTTTTATATATATTAAGCAGTCTTGATGCTAAACTTTTAAACTATATTGATTTTTTTTTTTTTTTTTTTTTTTTTTTTACCATTAGGAATGGAGTTATAAAAACTAGAATTAGTAATTCTATTATCTAGGATAGCGCTTTGTAGACTTCCACTTTATTTTCTGCCTAACTACTAGACTTTATTTATTTTTTTTTTTTGTTTTTTTTTGTTTTTCTGACATAATCACTTCTGTTATCTGTCTTTCATATTGACAAATCTAATCATGCGATAGATAGATAGATAGATAGATAGATAGATAGATAGATAGATAGATAGATAGATAGATAGATAGATAGATATGATAGATAGATAGATAGATAGCATTCATAGATGATCATTTTTATTATGGATAAATTGATGACTAAATAGATAGATAGATAGATAGATAGATAGATAGATAGATAGATAGATAGATAGATAGATAGATAGATAGATAGATAGATAGATAGATAGATAGATAGATAGATAGATGCGATAATATCTTGTGTGATAGCGAGTCTGCATCGTTTAGTGACCAATGGAGTGAAATTATCTGGAAAACCTCCTTATTACATAGTGGACAAACGCCCCCCTCCCCCGAGTTCTAAACTTATTTATTCCAAAAAAAAATACTGTAATTTCCATAAATTTTCTGATTTTTCTTTCTTATCATAAATCTTTAAAATGTAAATAGTTCATATTAATTTCTTGGGTTTCTTTCAATGCATCTATTCTCTCTGTTTCATTATAATTTAAATTTTATTTTATTTTTTTTTAATCTCATTTTTAAACATTTTAATTTTTTATGACAACTTTAATTCGAAGACATAAAGTTGTATATATATATATATATATGATTATATATATGTATATACTTATTATATATTATTATATATATATATATATATATATACTATATATAGTATATTATATATATATATAATTATAAATTAATAATAATATATAATTATATATAATATAATATATCCTCATTATATATCATATATATATATATATATAATATATTATATATATATTTATAATATATATATTATATATATATATATTATATTATATGTAATACACTAATCATAAACATATATCTTATATATACCTATATACTATTATATATATCTATATCCATTTAACATACATATATATATATATATTTTATTTATTTATATATATTAAATACTATATATTATTATCATATATATATATATAATATTATATATATATATATATATATATATATATATATATAATTATATATATATTATACATATATATATATATATATATATATTATATATATATATATATACTATATATAGTTAATATATAAATTATATATAATATATATTTATATATATATACTTATATATATATATATATATGATATATATATATATATCATATAGATATATATAATATATATAATATATAATATATATATTAATATTTTTTTTTTACAGTTATTACCACCACTCACGGCAATATATAATATATATTTTATATATATATATCTATATATATATTATATATATTATATATTATATATATATTGTGTGCTGTGTGTGTGTGTGTGTGTGTGTGTTGTGTGTTGTGTGTTGTGTGTGTGTGTGTGTTGTGTGTTCGTGTGTGTAGGTGTTGCCTGCTGTGTGTACATCTTCATATATACCTGGTACCGTTGGCTTTCGAAAAGTGTCATTTATTGGTTGGTTGCATAACTCCGAAACAACTTGATAAAATTTCCAAAGCTTAAAATAAGTTATTTATTGGCAGTGTGGGAATGGGAAAATATTATGCGATTCTGTAGGAATGGTCAGGTAGTTAGGTCTATGGCACGCTGTCTGCAAGACGTGGATTCCCATTAAGACCACCTAACGTTTATTTTGTTCTTTTTGAGGAAATTGGCACATAAACAAGTCTTTCATTCAGTTGTTCACCTGTTTATGTTTTAAATTAAATTGCTTTAAATTAAATACCTTAATAACTAATCTGAAATTGCAAAGCATTGCAATTGGGGTTATATATTTTATTACTTCATTATAACCTCAGGAAAACTTTACTGATCTAGTAGAGTCCCGGATAAGAATGATCACTTTAATCCAGCTAATATAGGACTTCATTCATTATCTAGAATTCTGAGAGAAATAGTCATTATTCAATTTTTGTAGACAGGTTCAGAGGTACGAAATAGGTTTTATTTTTTAAGATCGTCATCGAGCCAACGACCCCATTCTTGGGCAGTTAGAGGCCTAACAGTTTTGAATTGTAATGGTTATGACTAGAGTTCTCATATCCTAAACACGACCTATCATTGAGAATAATGTAATGAATGGGTTGCCAACCATGCGTAAAGTTTTTTCTAAGTCTTCTGTTGCTTAAGATCTTAACAACACATTTAATTGAAATTTCCCGCTGGTTGCTGTTATTGAAAAATGTAACAATGTTATTAAAAGATGTAACAGCTCATCTATAAAGGTTGGCTTTCTGCAAAGTTCTTTCTGTGAAAACTGCTTTCGTGGGTAAATGAGGTTCCTTCAGGTATTTGACAATTGAATTTGTTACATTTTATTTTGGTTTTCTGGTTGAAACCTTGTCCTTCTTTGTATATAAGTGACAGCAAAAATATCTTTACATATTTGCCAAAAAAAAAAAAATATATTAACCTCAAAATTGTTTTAAAATTACGTGTGCTCCATTTCACTTTCATTAGAGGATTGAATTTTTAACATTACAAACAAGTTTTACTTCTTTGCAATTCACTTCCACTAATGGAAATGGGCTGTAAGAAACTTATCGATTAAAAGAAGAGCCGTTACTTTTGTCTTTAAATTAGAGTAAGGCGTTACTGTAATGTACATCGTGGTAATGGCCGACTTAAGAGTGAGTAGGCAGACTCGTTTTGCCCTTATAAAGGTCGTAGAGTTATTGTCATCCGACTGTACGCCAAAAAGGAAAGAAGGGAGTGGAGAAAGAAAGAGAGATCGAGGAGGACATATATGATTTTAAGACGTGAGATGATGGCTAATCCGTCAATTACTGTAACTTCAATAAAAATGAAGAAATTCTGATCTTCTTAAGGATGTCGCTAATATAACAATACAATAACTCCAAAAAAACCTTGGACTGACAAAAGCTCTCTCAAAAATAGCTAAGAAGAAGAAGAAGAGGGGGGAAATTTTGCAAAAAAAATATATTCATTGGAATTCGAAGGATTAGTAAAAAGTGGCGTTTCCACATGAAACCATGGACTTTCAGGTTTGCTAGAGAGGGATCCAAATTGGTGCTTAGACATACGGGTAACATCAATGTGTATAGAGCTCACGCTAGTTAAGCTGTCAAGACCAGGGCATAAAATTACCCCACCGCACTCAATGTTAATGGTTTGAGGCGAATTTTGTGGGCATTTGGGGATGGGAGAATTTATTTATTATCACAAAATGTTATAATGAGAGGATTCAATTACTTAGAGGTCCTGCAGCAACATATGCTTTCATTTTGGCCAATTCATGAATGCAATTATTTTATGAGTAATGGCGCACCTGCCCACAGAACTAAAGTCGTTTAAAAGTTCTTTGCCAACCAAAGCATTTCAGTGTTGAAATGACCTGGAAACTAACAATCCTAAATTCAATGTGAAAGGCCTTGAACAAGATGAAACACAAAGTACAAGAGGAGTGACCGTTGAATGAATATACAGGAAAGTGAAAGACGTACTAAAAAATATTTTAGCTTATATGGACAAGAACTATCTCATCAAACTAGCTGATACAATGCCTAAAAGACTAATTAGCGTAATCCAATTAAATGGACATACAGTATGTCACAATACTAATTTTTTAACACTTTAGCAATAAAGCACAGATATTTTCAATAAATATATCAATTTAAAGATTTTTTTTATGAGGCCGCTGTGCAATTATACTGCAATAATGGGGATTGATGTTATTGAACCACCAAATAGTTTAGCTGCTATGTTTATAAGTTTACATACGCACCTCCTAAGCCAAACTCCAAAATTTGCCTCAATTCATTTCAACAACTTACAAACACACACACGACAAATAGTAATATAAACTAATTATTCGTAGATAAAGAAAGAGAACTAAAAAAGATGTCAATTAAGTGTTATTTCTGACAGTCAATAGGAATGAATTAAATCACTATAGTAATATTGTTAACATTATCATATCCATCCCTATTTATACTATATATATATATATTATATGTATATATTATATATATATATATATATACTATATATATATATTATTATATATATATTTATATACTATATTTATATATCATATACTATTTATTATATTTTTTTTTTTTTTTTAAAATATATATATATATATATATATATATATATATATATATATATATATATATTATATATATATATATATATATATTATATATAAATTAAAAATATACTTATAATATATATAATATATATATATATATATTATATTATAATCATTTAATATTTATTATCCAATAACAAAATATATAACAAACAATAAATTTATCATATCAATAGGTACTTTTTCTCTTCTTTTAAAATGCATTTTTAAAAGAATTGGCATCGTGTTCGTTCATAAACACAGGTAAAAGAAAAACAAAAATAAAATTAAAAACAAAAGGAAAAAAAAATAATAAAAAAAAAACAATAAAAAAAAACACTGTGCGTGAGTCGAAATAGGGCGGAGTTAGTTATAATTCTAAAGAGGTTTGGAAGGTGTGGCACAAACGTGTACAGTTTCCCTTTTTGGGGTCCTTTGATTATGAGGGATAGAATAGTGGGAGGTTTGGGGGGGAAAGGTTTGGATGTGGATATGTATAGCTATGATGTAAGACTTATAATGTTCAACTAGTCCTAGTTACTTAAATCTATGGATATAGATTGTGCGAGTATAGCAACAGAGTGGAGTAATATAAATAATAAAGATTTATTGTGAATAATAATAAATTAATAATCAAGTAATAATAATAATAATAATAATAATAATAATAATAATAATAATAATAATAATAATAATAATAATAATAATAATAATAATAATAATAATAATAATAATAATAATAATAATAATAATAATAACAATAATGATAATAATAATAATAATAATAATAATAAATAATATAATAATAATAATAATTAATATATAATAATAATAATAATAATAATAATAATAACAATAATGATAAGATAATACCATAATAATAATATAATAATAATAATAAAATAATATAAATAATAATAAAATAATAATAATAATAATAAATAAGTAATACATATTTAATTGATAAGAAAAAATAAATAAAGTAATAAAATATAATATAATTTTAGTTAATAATAAAAAAAAATATTCAATAATATTACTTAACATAACTGATACAAAAAGCTGCACTAATATAATAATAATAATTTTAATAATATAATATACTAATAAAATAATATTAAATAATTAATAACAATGATAATAATTATAATAATGAATAAATAATAATCAATAATACATGAATAATAATAATAATTAGTAATATTAATACTGTATAATATTACACTATTGTAAGAATAATAATAATAATTTCAATTCCATAATAATAATAACTATAATAATAATAATAATAATAATAATAATAATAATATAATAATAATAATAATAATAATAATAATTAATAATAATAATAATGAATAACAATATAATAATAATGATATAATATAATAATTAATATAATGAATATAATTAATAAATAATAATATAAATAATAATAATAATAATAATAATAATAAATAATATAATAATAATAAGTAATAGATAATAATAATAATATAATAATAATCAAGTAAAATGTTAGGATGGGAGATATTGAGGTGATATCAAGAGATTCAAAATTTACACGTAGGTCATGGACATTTGCAATGTCAATAGAAACCCCACTTCTACGCCCAACCCTCACACCGTAATCAATAACATGGAACGTTGCCATTTAAGACACAAAAAATCACTAGCACAAACTCACGCACAAGTAATATTAGTAAAGAAACTAAAATAATTATTTAGATAATTCCGTTTGGATAAAAATTATAATTATTATTATCCAAACAAGCAATAGTTCAAAACACAAATTAAATAAACAAATAACAGGAACAAAGAAAATAACTTAAAATTTCTTACGTGTGAATAAAAATAAAGAGAAAAAAAACAAAAAATATGAGTAAGCTACTGATAGAAACTAGCTAAATTATAACGTATAAAAAAATAATTAATTTTACTATACTGAAGTATAGTATTTCTAAAATTTTCAAATTGATATAATATTTTTATAACAAATAATTCATCAAATAATAATAAGTAAAAATATATTAATTAATATATATTTTATATTTCTTGACCATATATATATATTAGTTATATTCATGACATTAATTATATTCAAATAGTGACTGCCTATTATTTATTTATATATTAATTTTAACATATAATATTATTATTAATTATTATTTATATTATTATATATCTATTATTATATTCTCATATATATATTAGTTTATAATTTCTCATTCATTTTCAAACCTATAGGTAAATTTAATTTTTTATAATTTTTCATATAATAATTTGTATAATGGGGATTATTATTTAAGAGAATATATATATCATTTATAGTCTATTTATATTATATATATATATATATATATATACTCACATATATTATATAGTATAATATTACTATATACTTATATATACTATGTATATATATAATTTATACTTAATATATTATATATATATATATATATATATATATATATTATATATATATTATATATATATATATATATATATATATATATATATATATTATATTATATATTATAATATATATATATATATTATAAAAACATATATATAATTATATTTTAATATATATGATATATAATATATATTTATTAATTATATATATATATATATATTATATTATATATATTATTATATATATATATATTTATATTATATTATATACTATATATATATATATATAGTATCAGAGGTCGACTCCTACACTCCATGTCTACTCGTGCTTAGCACGACTCGTTATTTTTATAAAAACAAGAGCTTCTTATCACAACCTGAACTAGTGAGTTTGTTCCTCTTATTTTTGTGAAATATTTTTCTTAAATAATTACATACATAAATACAGATATGAAAGATAATTGTAAACATATTTAAACAACAAAGTGTAAAATCATAGCTATGAATTAAATGCTATTTTAACCAGTGTTAAATGGGTACGGCTCATGCTTCTCGAGAAAGCGGAGGAGCAGGAT
Source organism: Trachelipus rathkii (assembly GCA_015478945.1). Classification (NCBI taxonomy): domain Eukaryota; kingdom Metazoa; phylum Arthropoda; class Malacostraca; order Isopoda; family Trachelipodidae; genus Trachelipus; species Trachelipus rathkii. The sequence continues at coordinate 15,278 of JABUQX010038537.1, forward strand.
GGAGCCGACGGCAGAAAATTCGAAGACAGTGTACAATGTACATATTTTGAATTTATTTTTTTTTTCGACGCGTTTTTTTTTCCTTTCTACCTAAGAGAATGCTAACTAAATCACTCGTTTAAATTAACTAAGCTCCAAAAAACAACTCTTCAAATAAACATTTACTGTTCTTAATGGCCCAAGCTGTTCGCGATAAAAAAACAATTTAATATATTTAAATTTCTAATATGCTGGAAATTATATCAAACAATAATTTACCAATTAATATTAAATCTATAAGCTATCGTTCATCCTTTTAAACTATCAATAACTCAAATATCTATCAACACTAATATTGTCATGTATATATATATATATTATTAATATATATATATATATATATATATATATATATAATATTATCATACTATATATAATTAATAATATAGTATTTATATATATATAATATAATATTATATATATTATATTATATATATATATTAATATATATTATATTTGGCATTTAAAAGAAAGTCCTAAACTCTTACAAACTTCATATATTTATATGATAAATGCCTTTGTATAATTACACACTTTCTTAAATTTAAACTTTATTGTTTAACAAACATAAAAAATTATTCACACACATATTTATATTATCGAGTAAAATATATAAATATTTTAATTTTTTCACTACTACTCACGGATTTCCAGCACGGCCTTTTCAGGTGAGCTTAAAATAAAACGAAGACTTCTGCGTTGATGTGACTCCAAAGATGATATGTTTATTGACTGGATGCGTTGTTGTTATATTTAGTTTATTTCGATCTTTTTGTAAAATCTTGTATCCCTCTTTATTAAATTCTGTGCTACAGTCTATATTTACTTCTACTGCCTTTCTATAATTATTACTATTCTTATTATAGCTTTTCAATTAGTTTCCTTTTTTATTGTCTGATACAAAAATTACAGGTTCCACGTTGTCGATATTTATTTTATGTTTTAAAAGGTTAACCCTAGATGGGTAAGAACTGAATTTATTTCGTCGGAAATTAAATCGTTTCTGTGCTGGCTTTTACGTCTATTTAAATCCACCGTTTCCACGCTATTATTATACTTGCACAGCTCATGACATGGATCTTAATAGCATCATGGTTTAATTGGTGGCATTCTAAATTTTAATTTTGGTTCAAAACTCTTTTAAAGAGGCGTGTTGTATAATTGATGGGGTTAGTAACTTGTGGGTATTTCGGTTAAGTTATCCATGTCAATAAAAAATCATCTTTGGAGTCACATCAACGCAGAATATTCTGTCGTTTTATTTAAGCTCACCTGAAAGTAGGCCGTGCTGAAGCGGCGAAAGCTTAGTGAGAAAAAATTAAATTTGTTAATTTTTTTTTTTTATAATAATTAGAATATTTGTCGTGAATAGTTTATTTTTGCTTAAACTTTGGAAGTTTATAATTTTAATGGAAATTATTATTACCTACTGATGGAGTTTCATGTTATAAGGACCTTTATATAGTATTTAATTCCTAAGATAAATATGTATAAATCTTTTATATCAAATATAATAGTATATCCAAAAATTATGTATATATTATATATAGTCTATATTATTAGAATGAGAGAGAGAGAACCGATAGAGATGACAGAGATGGTAGACAGGAAACAGGAGCACTGATAAGTCTAATAAACCACTGCATATTGTTTGAACCTAATGAAAACCGTTTCTCCCATGTTTTTTAGTAAATCAAGTGACTGTGATTGGTAGCGGCTCAGCTCTATGAAGTATATAAGATAATATATATATGCTAAATTATAAAAGTTTATTTATATTAATATCATTCATGCTTTTGTGATTTATATATCATATATATATAAAAAATATATGTTATCATATAGATAAGATCTATACCTTGAGTAATTATAAGACTTATCAGTCTCATATATATATATATATTATATTTAAAAACGTCCTCCCCCAGGAAGCGTCATTAGGTTTATTGAGATTATGGTTTACTTTTGACTGCAAACAATTGGAAATCAAGCCTTGTCAGGTTTGAGAATCCCGTCGAGAGAAGGTCCTTGGATGTCCACCCCGGGGCTCTAGAATTTGGAAATCTATTCCAATACAAGCTGAGACATGGGACCTATCGCCATGACGGGAGAAGCTTTCATAATAAAAAAAGTAAGGGACATATTTTAATGACTACATTAAATAATTCAGATCTGATATTGAACTTGTTCATTAAAGTGACTGATGTGTGCGAGAGCGAAGCAAGTAGTTCGCTTATAAACGACTTGGGTGAGAATAGACTCATATGTTCTTCTTCGCTCCACCCAGTCATCGAATTAGAGGGCCCTCTCGATTTGACCACAAAGCGGAGGTGGGCTCTAAAAAATCCACCTTAGGGCTATTTCCAGGGAGCGGCTCCTTATGGGTAATATTATCAGTATCTATCATAATATCGTATTATATAATAATATATATAATGATCATTTAAATATATCATTATGATATATTTAAATGATTGGAATTACAATCATGTATGTGATAATATTATTCTATATAGTAAAATAATATAAAGTGAAGGTAAAATAAATAAATTAATGATAATATATTATAACCACAAAAATTAACTTAATAGGCATAACTCACTTTTAGTCTATTATATAAAAATTAAAATATCTTATACCTTATGGATCAGGAAATATTAAACATCGTCATACTTAAAATCTAAAATTAGCTATTAAAATGTTCAATTTATTATTTAAACTCAACAGCGCTTCCTATCCCTTTAGATTGTAGAAATATTTATTTATACATTATAACGATTTTAACTATCTGCACACAAAACAATAATTTTCTGGCCGACAATTTGTTTAATGTTTACAATTTTCACAACGATCATTTGATTGTTATTGATTTACATTTCGGTTAATTAAAAAATTCAACGGTAAGATACGACTTCATATAAGAAGGAAAAATAGCAAGCTCTCAGACAGTTTTTTTGAGAATTTAGGAAATATTTCCTACGCTTAGTATTAATAGTGTTGATACATATTATACTTTATTGACTTGTTACTGTATACTTTTTTTCTTCTTTTCTTTATGACATTATTCAAAGCATGTATTTGCTAATTTCAGAAATATTTAAACAAATGAATTAGAAAAATGAGAAACTCAAGCAGTTCTTATTACAATTATTTTTTGCTTCAATGCAGGTTAAGCTTTTTCTTTATTAAATTACGCGACATAAATCGAATATTAAGGAAACGTCATCTTTGACACAAACAAATTACTATTTTCAATATTTTGACAAAAGATTGTGTCTGAAGACTGTTGATGTCTAGTTACTGAATCTATCGGATGTAACTAATTTGTATATATTCGACTTTGTAAAAAAAGATTTAATATATTATATGAAGTGCAAAGTGATTTTACGATATTAATAATATTTTACACATTTCATTTCGCGACTGTACTAGTATTTGCAAGTGTTACGTGTTATATCCAATAAATGTTTGCCAGTCAGGATTCGGGAATTTATGAAAGTTACTTAACGTAATCCTTTTTCTCGGAACCTTTCAGTTTTATTGATTATTTTAATAGAGATATAAAAATTCTACACATAGCACTGTATGCAAGATGTTAATTTGACGTGTTTTTGACAACTCTAATTTGAATATTTGATGATTTCAAAATTGATCCGCTCATTTGGATATGAAACCACTTCCAAATTCTAATTTCTTTAATTTTTTAAATAAGGTTGTTATTTGGAGAATTTTGGCATTTAATATTCAATATGCGTAACTACAGTTATACATAAGTCAATAATTTTAAGAAATATAGGACATTTAAATTTAAGGAGTATAAAGCAAAGTACTTTTAATAATATGTATAGAACGTTCACAATTGGTTCCTTTGCAAAGTCAACATAATATCTATTAATTGCATAATTTCTGCTTTGGCTTTCATATATGCAGGATAGTGAGAAGTTTATTATTTAGTTTTATTTAGTTAAGTCCTTGACTTCTTTTCCTGACTGAACTACCTCTTTCGCTAATTATATTTCTTGTTTTGTCTATTAAGAGTAGCTATTAGTTTACAGCCTACGTGCAGAAGTGGTGTCAGGCAATCCCTTTACTGAATTTTTGCTTTTTAATTTTACTTTAGTATCTGATTCCTGAAAAGCAAGAAGTTATTTATTACTACTAAAAATTAGCTTGTACAGAGTGGATTATTATGTAGCTATAATTAAAACAACATAACTAAATTTAATGGGTCTTTGGGGAAAAAAAGACAAATAGTTGTTAAAAATCCCCATAGGATTTTCTCTATAATTGTTTTTTTTTTTTTAATTCAGGATACTGGTAAATCATTTTCTTACTTGTATGGTTACATGTATGAACTAAAACATACATTATACGTACTATTACATTAAACTATACTTAACACTTATAAATTTAAAAAACTATTCATGTTATAATCGTTTACAGGTATAAAAAAATTCATTTTCTTTGTTTAAACTTATTATTTTTATACCTTATTAGACCGAATTATTAGTTACTAACTTTTTTATTTATTGCTTAAAATGTATTTAAATTTTTAATAAATATAATCTACGTTTTCAGAAAAAAACTTAGGAAATTCATGTTCTGATCCATCCTAGTTGAATTGTACCCAGAGGGTTTTCACCCAGTTTTATCACGAGATAATTAATTTTTATGGAAAATCATACCCCTACATAACCAGATTTAATATCTCCTCTCTCATCATAAAAATAAAATAATGACTGAAAGAAAGAATAGTTGAAAACGAAATTGTTGCTACTTTCTTATGTATGCTTTAACTGCAAAACAGTATACAGCCTCTCAAGTTGTTAGAAAAAATTCCTTCTTACTTTATAAGACCTTTTACGGGTTATCACCTGTGGTCGGTGTTTTCTAGATTTACTCTCTCAGATATTATCATACTTTACACTCCACGGAAACAGCCACTGTGACCTAGGATAAATAATTTGATGGATATTACTGACTTGGAGTTCAGGCGTTTTCAATTTGTTATGATTTTTAGAACAATAATAACATTTTCATTATACAAAAATTGGTTTTAAAAAATTTATTTTGAATTTCTTTATTTTTCATAAATTTTATTTTGATAAAGTTCAAATTGATCTTCCTTTTTTTTAATTATCTTAATATATATTATATTATATAATTATTATGTTATTATTATTTTTTAATTAATAAAAATCTTACATATATATTATATCAACCATGTAATTTTTCATCTGTTTCGTGTTAATTATTATTTATTATTTATATTCTATATTTATTATTTATTATTTGTAGGGGAATTATTGATAGGTAATTGATTAGGTCATATCATGTTATGATATAGCTTATTAGTTTATTTTTCGAATTTTATTACTCGTATAATTCCATATATATTCTCTCTCGTTGAATTAATTATTTACCATTTTGATATTTATATTTTATTTTCTTTATTATTTAGAATCTTGCCATCATTTACTTGGTCTAAACTAAAATCTTATTTCGCCGTACGGGAACTCGAATATTATAGACATAGAAATGCTACAGAGTACTAAATTATTACTTTTATCAGGACAAGTATATTTGAATTATATATAAAAAATTTGTTGTGGTACTTTTAAAGGATATATATTTTGAGCGCAATAAAATAATACAATAAAAGAAAATAGATAATAAAAAAGTTAAAATCTAAATATCACAACAAATACGAAATATATAATATATCATTATATATATATATTATATATATATATATATAATATATATATCATATATATATATAGGTATTTATATATATGGATACATATATATATAACATTTTATCAAAATCACGGCCATTAGGGGGCTCGAGCCGCGGGGGACAGGGGGGGGGGAGTTTTCCATACCCCGTAGGGAGGGGCGGAGGAACCCCGCGACACCCAAATACATCGACTCCCCCTTTTTAAGAATAGTCTGAGGGGTGGAAATAGTCCATACCTTTGCGTTCCCGGGAAGGCCGAGAGACCCCCGACTCCTGCCATCGGAGCGGTCTCCCTTGGGGTACCCCTTAGTTTAAAAATTAAGAAAGATTTTTTTTACAAACTAACTGTCGACCATAGTCATAAAGCCCATTTTTAAATAAATATATTATATT
>JABUQX010038538.1:0-15000 GCA_015478945.1 Trachelipus rathkii
CACAACACAAGGAGTGATTGAAGCAAATATAGCGATTACTATAAAAAATATAATAGCAATGTGCACCGTGGCGTGCATATATATATATATATAGGTACTATATTATAGTATATATATACTATATATATATATAATATCATATTATATAGTATATATATATATATATATAGTATATATATTATATAATAGTATATATATTATTATATATGTAGTATATATATATAATCAGTGAATTTTTTAGAATGTAATTTATTTACAGTTGGCTGGTTTTTCGTTTGTTTCGTTTCGTAGTTTTCGAAATTTCACTTCGAAATTTCGTTAAGTTTCGTTAAGTAATGTAGTTTCAAGAATTTCATAATTTCATTTTTATGATTTGATTTTTCATTTAATTAAAATTTTAAATCTAACATACTGAAACAAACTTCTGATAAACATTTGCAATAATTAAAGATTGATAAATTAGAACTGTACAAACTAGTCCATTGAAATAATAGAGTAAAACAAAAATTGTGATTGTTAGACCACAAGAAAATATATGCCTATATAAATAAACCTTAATAAATTAATTCAAGGAGAATTGGTCTTTAACAAACCGTATGAAAGGGCAGTCGAGAAGCATTCATCGCTTGGAATGAAAGATCTGGAGTTATCTTTCATTTATAACCTTAAAAGAGAGGTGTGATGGTTAATGAATTTCGCTTAACAAAATTTGAACCAACCAGGGCTAAATACCCGACTTAAAAAGACTTCTTGACTTATTCAAAACTCCAGCGGAATAAAACATTTACTCTAGAAAATAATATATAGAAAATAATATATATATAATAATATATAAATACATACATAAGCTGTGTACACATAGCAGCAAGACTTCAACAAGCTGAAACTTTTGATATCAGAAAAGACATATCAATAATAATAAAGGTAATTTGCAACGTCCAAATTGACGTGCAAACATTTGTAGAAAATTCTTAATATCACAGTTTTATCATCACAAGGAACTTCAAACTTCAATAACAACCGTCACGCCCTCGACAGATTTGGCGCCCGAACAGGGACTAGTACGTCCGATAAAGGGACTAGTAAGTCCGAGAAAGGGACTAGTACAGACCAGTACAGACTAGTACAGACTAGTACGGCCGAGAAAAGGACTAGTAGAAACTACTGATGAAAAAAATCAAAAATCTGAAAAGAAAATCCGTCAAATTTGATCACAAAAGCTGCCATAAAAATTTTTTCGCGGGGCATCAGACAAATAATTTCCCGAAAAGTCAATTATTTCTCAATGGTTCGAGCTGAAACCCATTTATGTGCTACAGAAGATAAAAACAAGAAACCCAGAGGAACGAAACAAAATTTTTACCTTTTCTGTCAAGCACAGGGTATCGCAGCAAAAAGATAAAAGGTTAGTGTGTTCATTTCTCTCATTTTAATTGTATCTGTATCTCATACTTGTGATAGACTCACGCAGGTCGCAAGTAAAAATTTGCCTATATATATATAAATATATATATATATATAATAATATAATATATAATATTATATATATATATATATATAGTATATACTATATATATATTAATATATTATATATATAAGACGTATCGTTATAAATGACCTTATAAGGTAAAGGGGAAATATCTGCAGTAATTCTTCCTTCCGTAAAATCCCCTAAAGCAAATTTAAAGTAAAAATTTTATTGCCTCTCATATTGTCTCTCAATAAACATCCCTTTATAATTCCTAGTCACGTCACACTTGTTATAAAATAACATAACAAATTACATGACAAAAAAATTCTATCTTTATAAAAATTTTATAAACTTTCCAATACAGAAAGCACAATTTAAAGACTAGACACTTCATTCACAAGCCCGTAGGTAAATACGCTTAATATTGAATAAAGTATCACATTTTTTTTACTTGTATTTGTAAAACACGAAGCATTTAAAACACTTTCTATAAAACTTTCTCTTCATTTTAACCAAAAGGAAAAACCATTTTTAGAAATCACTTAAAATTCGCACGTAGAAAAATAACGCAAACTATAGTGAAAGAAAGTAAAATTAATAGACACTTTCATTTTTAGAAATTAAATATAATATAATATATAGCGAGCACTTTTATAAACATTCATTTCACTTAGACAAAGAATTTCATTTATGAAAGAGATTTCTTTTGTTGACAAAAGTCAAAACAAAGTATATCATTGAAGACATCCTGTGCCTGCTTTCTGTCACAATATTCGAAGAATATCTACGACTAAGCAATTACAATAAAAAAAAAAAGATATATAATATATATATATATATATATATATATATATATATATATATATATATATATATATATATATAATTATATATATAATATATAATAGTATATATATTATATATATATACTAATATATATATTATATTATATATAGTATATATATATATATATATATATATATAAAAACACCCCATAATAATAATTGTAACACACAAGTGTGTGTGTATGAATGTATTGAATTCATACGAGGTTGGAAAAAAATTCGACATTTTTTATTACAAGTTAGTAAAACTAAAGTACATTTTTTTTTTGATGCCACTCCAAACCATTTGAAAGGACAGAAAACGACAAACGCGCTTCACTTTACCTTTTTAATTCAATATTCATTGCTTTTAGACGAAAGTGACATATTCTTTGAGACATCATCCATTAATACTTAAAAAACTTTTCAAAACCTAATTTACGACTACTTCTACCGAAAATGTACCTATATAAATAATCATTCCCTTCTCACCAAATTGCCAACCCTTCTTGCAGTTAATATAAGTAGATGGGTAGGTGATTGAATAATTTAAGGTATAAAAATAATATATTTAATAAAGTAATATATTATATATATAATATAATATATTATATATATATATATATGTATTATAATAATAATAATATAATATATATATATATATACTATATATATATATATATATATAATATATATATATATTATATATATATATATAATATATAGTCAATACATTGTTTTTCCGCCTAATATATATATATAGTTATATTATATATTGTTATTTTTAATCTATATATAATTATATATATATATATATATATTCATTGAAATAAAAGGGTGAAAAGGTGAAACTTAAGTAAGGTAAAGATAAAAGAGAGCCACAAATTGATATATAGCAGAGAGCTCCACAGGCTAAATAGCAACTGTCACAGCAGACAGCTAGGCCTAAAAGATTAACAATGGCAGAGAAGAGTGAAAATTATAGAGAAGATGAGGAAGAGGAAGAAAGCAACTTAAGCTGGTGTAATGATAAGTATAGTTTAGATAAAATAAAGAATCAAGTGCAACGGTGGAATAAAGAATATAAAGAAGTTAAAAATGCTAAAAGGGAAGAAGAAAAATTAATGACTACAGAATTGAGAGAAGGAGAAGAGAATGATGGGATAAGAAAGGAAGTAAAGGATAAAATTATAGGAGAAAACTATGACATAGAAATAGGAGGCAATACGATACAAATAAAAATAGGAGAACAAACCATGAGAAACGCATTTCAAACGTCAGGAACCTCAATCAAACTCCATGATATAATTAGAGCGAAAGTAAATAAAATAGACCAAAATGAGAGTGAACATCAACACGAATATTCAGACGGAGAATATCCAAAAGGTTATCGAGATTACGACTCATATAGTCATAAAGGTAGAAAAGGCAGAGAACAGTCATATAGTAGAATTAAAGGTGGATTTAAGAAAGTAATTACCCAGAGAAAGCCATTGCAATATTCGGAACAATATAACCCTCATAGAAGAGGAGTTGAAAGAAGATTTGAAAGGAGAATTAGAAGAAGAAATAATAATCAATCTGAAAGAGGTAGGCAATACAGATCTGCCCGTTGGCAAAACAGAAGGGGTAATCCTAGAGAAGTATACCAAGTAACTAATTGGTCAGCAGAGAGTGAAAACTCAACCCTAAATGACAGGGGTAATGCTGAGCAGAATGATAGATCACCTTCTGACGAAAATTCATATGAGAATGAAGGAGTCTCTACTCAACCCTCGTACCATACTAACTGGGATGAGCATGATCCCTGTAAAATAACTCCGAAAGAAACAAGGAAAGAGTGCCACATTGCACCAAGCTCTGATGAAGAAAGCGATAAAGAATATGAAGAATATATTATTTCTAAATTAGAGAAGTACTGTACCATCGGCAAAAGGGAAACAAGCCCTAAGAGAGAGAGCAATACAGTACCTAAAATAATTGGTCATATCCATCGAAATAGGCAAAAAGCCGCGCATGATGAAAGCGGATCAGACCGCGAGGTAAAAGAGACCTCAGGTGAGAGAAACTTTCGCAAGAAAGAATTGCGAGAAGGTGCCGTACCAAATGCTGGTACCATATAATGTGTACCATCTGTAGTAGAGTAGTGTCATCATAGGTAAAACACATAACACTCTACCTAAACATATTTACATAGTGTACTTATTTAAATTTTATTTAATATTTAATTAATATTTATTTAAAATAATAAATATTTTTATTTTACATTCTCTCAAATTTTTAATATTTATTGAAAATATTTTATATATATATATACTCTCAAATTTTTAAATTTTTATTTAAAATATTTTTATTTTATATTCTCTCAAATTTATAATATTTATTTAAAATATTTTTTTTTTGAGTTGCCAAAATTCTAATGGACCAATTTAAACTCACGGATAGAGCTACCTACAAAATTATAAAGTACGAAATTAAACTCAAAGATATAGTTATCTGCCAAAATTTTAAGGTGCCAATTTAAACTCAAAGATATAGTTACCTGCCAAAATTTTAAGGTGCCAAGTTAAACTCAAAGATATAGATAGCTGCCAAAATTCTAAGGCAAAAATTTATGCTTAATTGCCACGTATAGCTAATCACGATTAACGTAGATTTTAAAAGGAAATAGCTACGACATATTTTAGCTAAATTTTACTTGTATTTATTTATATACATTTATATATAAAGAATTGCCTAAAATATAGTAATAATTTATTTACAAAAGATTGCCGAATAAAAGATATCAATTTATTTGCAAAAGATTGCATAGAAATAAAATATTAATTTTTATATTTATAAAGAAGGCATTTAACATATTATTAACGTACTAACATAAAGAATTAGAGTCATTGTATTAATTTATACAGAATGCCGAAATATTAATTATCATATGAATATATATAGATCAGTATTAAATATACGTACATAAAAATTTTGTATAAAGCATTTAGTGTCAGTTTACGCACATAAAAGAAATTGCCATTTAAAATATCATATGTTTGATAATATAACCGCAGTATCAGTGTCAATTTATAGATATATATATAATTGTTAGTCAACGTAGATATAAATATTACTAATATAAAAAGTGCCAAACAATATATTAATTTACTGATATAAAAATTTACTGTATAAACAACTTATAGCACGCATTGTTTTATATGTGCATACATACATAATTATATATATATATATGTATATATATATATTATATATTAATATTAAATATATATTATATAATATATATTATATATATATAATAATATATATATATATATATATATAATATAATATATATACTATATATATAATATATAAATATATTATATACTATATATATGTTATATATACTATATATTATATATTGAAGGCCTAAATATACTAGATAAAATGTAGAATGTTAGTGATATAAAGTGCCAAGCTTTAATTTAATGAGAAAAATATTAATTTATACAATACAATTAAATTATATTAAGTATGTAGGTAAGCACGTAAACGTAATGTATACATTCTTTAGGTAATAATGACCCTATTGTTTGGTGTCAGTATCAAAGTAGAAAGAATCAGAAGAGGATAGTCTCCATTCAATTTGGAGAAAGAGGTATTTGATAAACCCTTACTACTTAGGTTAATGCTACAGTCAAGATTCAAGGCTTAAAAGGTGTTATTAAGAAAAGACGGTGGATCAAACTAAAGGGAAAATGGACAGTCATTTTGAAACTTTGAAAACCTGAGCCTAGTAACTAATATCGGCTAATCAGCCCCCATGATCAGGACTACCAAGCTTAGATATTCTGGATATAGCGAAGTGATTCAAGAGTCAATCCATTAAATGCTAGAGGTTACGGAATGGTACCCGTGAAGACGTCGTCGATCAATTCAGTATCCGTGGATGATGCCAAAGTGATATATATATATATATATATAAATATATATATATATAATATATATATATAATAGTATATATACATATATATATAATATATATATATAATATATCTATATACATAATATATATATATTATATATATATAGTGTATTTTTTTTGTCACTTTTTGCCGCCCTCTGCAATATAGAAAGGATTGATTCCACAGCCAACTTTATCTGTTGGAAAACCGTACAGATTGAATGGAAAAGGTTATTTTATGGATTTTTCTTGTTCTGTTGTTAAATCAGAACAACATCGGGCACAAATGGCAGATAGGCCAAACACATTAAAGCATAGAAGCCAATTAATAGCTCAAATCAGAAATAATCGATTCAAAGGCGATAGAAATAGCCATAGTTTATGGAAGAACATTTTATTTATGCTAGCCGCTAAAACCTTACAACAAATATTTTAGATAAAATGAATCTCGAACAATATATATATATATATATATTATATACTATATATAATATATATATATATATATAATATATATATATAATTATATATATATATCTATATATACTATATATATTATTATTATATATATAATATATATAATATATATATAATATTCACTTCGATTGAGCATTGCTTACATAGTTCAGGTAAAGGCAACTGACTATGAAAGAAAGTTGATTAGTATAGAATTGAGGCTAAAAGGCACAGCCGATTTAAATTTTAGGTTTAGGAAGCATAGAAAATTTATGTTGAAGAACATGATATTAATTCACCACAGCATAGTTAAGTTTCAGGAACCCAATTTTGTATATATTTTTATTTATTCCTCATCGAATATAGGAAGATTGTAACATTATTGTATTTTTTTTTTTGAAAGCATTTTAAACTATCATACAAATAGCTTTCCATTTTGATTTATGCCAATAAAGAAAGGTATCTGGACCCTCCTCGAACAATATCGCAAGATATTTTTGTAGGTGATCAGTAAGGTTATAAAGTCTCAGGTAAGACCGCCACGGACATTCATGTGTGATGTTTTGTAGGTGACTTGTACGATTATAAAGTCTCCAGACCTCCGGATTTATTCGTAAATTCGTGAGGATAGTACCGATGAAGAACTCAGACACTTTTGAAGGAGATTCTGAGGATAATAAGGCATTAGGGAAAACATGCTGTAGGGCCACCTATACAAAGATTGTAAATTTTAGGTGAAGGGGATCCGAAGATTGATTCCAATTGCAAGTGAATACCTGATTAGGTTCGAGGAAGGACAAATGTTGTCCCACTTTAGCTCACTTACCTGTAAGACAGAGAGGTAAAAGATTTACCATCTGTGAAAATGGTACGTCAGGAGAATATGGTTTAACGCTGTCAACAGCGGTGGAAATACGTAAGGCATCGTCGACCCAAAAGTTTTGGAGAGATGCAGTGGTACATACTAGGTACGCCCGTGACCGACATATGGCGTCAACAACCGAATCCTGTATGGCTGAGAATGAGCATTACTTGCAACCCTTTGGTAAATATACAAAGGATGAAATAATTCCGTCCCGAGCGTTAGTCATTCAAATAAGAATGAATGCAGCTTATATTGGTAAGGACCACAGTAATAAGTAACTGTTGGAGTCCGACCTCTCCGATTGAATCAGATGTCTTGATTCTGATAAGGAGATAAGGGAATGGTTCATTTGATTATGATCACAAGTGTGAACTAGAATGATGAGGTACGTAGAGAGAAGGTACCGAAAGCTGTAAGGATCATACTGCTTTACACATAATGATGTGTAGAACCTCTTGGAAAAGAAAGAGTAGACGTATGAAGTACGAGATAATAAAAATTCGGAAAATACGCTGATCCAAATTGATGAGTCTCTGTAAAGAAACTTCATCGCACAACTCTAATGTACTTAGGGTAAGCGTTAATGACACCATGACGTCTAAGTGTCCACCATCTTTAAAAGTCGCAAGTATCATCGCGCATTGAGCAGAAGATACAGAGTTAATAGCAGAAGAGGAAAATTGGAATTGCCCTTGGGAGCTGCATTTCAAGCATAAGCGAATATCTTCTAAGGGTACAGAGATTAACAATGCTCGCCTTCCAGCTTTTCTAATTCTAATAAGATACGAAGTTCTTCAGACTCATCAGATTGATATATAGAAGGAAGCTAAATATTTGTGGAAAAGGAGAAAGGTAGAGGTAAAGACTGTTGACAAACATCCATTGTCACTCTTATCGAAGTAGTAACTTCAACTCTAAAACTCTCTATATAATACAAGCATGAAGCTGACTACGCAAATCAATCAAAAGTTTCATCTGATCATACCAACCGCCTATCTTTGTGAACAAAGAAAGAACAAAATCCAAGAGATTGTATGTATAAGGCCTTACATGCGATTTCAAATTTGGTAAAGGTGTTAAAAAGCCAAGAGATGTAACTCTAGTTTTGAACTTTCAAGGCGACACAAGAGATGGTGCATGGTATTTAGTGATGATCGGAGAAATACAAAGAAATGCAGGTTGCAATATAAAATAAGAAAATAGGAATGAACACATGATGCATATAAAAAGGCATAAAGTAACATTTAGAAAATGCCATTTAATTTAATACAGAATATCACGAAAACCCTGCAGAACTACAACAACAATAAAGAACGATATCAGCAGATCACACAAGAAGATACTTTTAATAATTAAAGAAGCCTTCAAAGCAGAAAGAAAGTAAATAGAGAAACCAGTCCATGAAGAAGGTTATTGAAAATAATTTCTTTATGTAGTCTGTTATTTATCCTCCTGGCTTAACGAGGAAAAGGACAGGCAAGATGGAGAGATTATCGTAAAATAACGCTCAATGTTGGACACAGTAGAAAGTATAAATAAGTGAAGCTTAACGAAAATAACCGAATAAAAACGATAAATTTTAAGTAAGCTCATTCCAAAGGGATAGAATGAGCACATTTGTCAACTGTCTGGTTCCAATTGAAGAAAGCCTTATTATATATAAATAAAATGATCATATGAGTTTTTTCATATGATAACTCCTCAGTATATTCAGCGGATCATTACTCTAAGGATACACGAACCAATTACAGTTTATTCAGTTTTATCCATCGATCAAATATAAGTTGATCAGGAAGAAAGGAAATGGTAGATTTATAATTTAAGGCAACATAGAAGAAACATTTTAATAAGAAGTTCAATCAAGAAATTACATGGTTAACAGGAATATCCGAAACTTCTCATCTGAATTTGACATTGTTGAAAGGATACGAGAAAGTGCCACGTTCACTACCAGACCATTGCTTCAATGGAAGAAGGGGAACTCAAATAAACAAGGAAAAGAAGGGTTTTTTTATAGCAAGAAATCTTAATTGCGCAACATCTCTACTGATATACTTCAAATACGCATACATAGGAACTAACTTTACATCGGATTTATATCTGATTAATATAAGATATATAGGAAAGATATAGATGGCTTCCAGGACAAAGGTAGTTAGACAGTAAGAGAACTGTGTATCCAAACAGTTAATGTAAAGGTCGACAACATTCTTTACGGAAAGAAAAGATAGAACATTGATTTCAATAATTTAAAGTCTAAGAAGACAGCAGTAAAATTAATGTTGAACAAATATAAGAAAGAAAACATCTTTCTTTGAAAACAATAATAGTTAGAAAACTAATCAATGAAGAAAATAATTTTAGAAAATAATTTTAGAAGAAGGAAGTGTGATTCTGGTAATAAGAGCAAAACAGCTGATATAAAGAAGCAACATCGTTCTAAATCAAAAAGATGATTCAAAAAGTAAGAACATCCTTAGAAATTAAACAAGTAAGTTTATACAACTTCAACTTTGGGGATTCTGATGAAATTAAAATCAGAGTACCAAGAGTTGGAGTCGCATATATTTAGAAAGTCATCATCTATTAAAAATAAATTTTTTTTTGGAATAACTAAAAATTTTTTTTGTCATCATACTAAAGCAGATACTCGTTCTGTAATTTAACAAGGAAGAATGTCTGCTCTAGTCGGATGATTAGAAGTGCGCATCAGATAACGAAAACATTTAAAAATGTACTTTACTTTAACATTTATTTTTTATTTTTTTTTCTTTCACATTTTTTTTTTGTCAAAACATAATGACCCAATGCATAAAAGATAACAATTTTAATGCTAATTTATCTTATAAGTGGTAACATTACTCAACATAATATGCGAAAACGCATAATAGGTGAACAGCTAGGAAGCCACTAGTGATTCAGTACACGGCTACCTACTTTGAATAATAAGTTTATATCAGTTATCATTTTTTTTTGCATTTTTTCTTCTAAACTAATATAGTTACACATTTGAACTTTAATAATATTTGATCAACGTATAGTAAATATTTAGTGTAAATCATAATAACTATATAATTCTCATTTCTTTTCAAAGTTAATGCGTGTCATTACATTGAAGTTTTAGGTAGCATAAACTTACAGTAAGTCATCACTTGCTGATTTTAACGTAACACCTACGAATTTGTTTGAGATTACACACAAAAACAAGGTTGCAGACTTAGCATTATATATTTAGTATTACAAATTACTTGTAACTTTAAAATGTATGCGTGAAAGAGTTAAAATTTTAACACATTTAGAACTTTTGGGTTACACAAGGGTCAGGTAACGGTAATTTAGTTTGACCTACATACCACGATTTGCTATTTCATTTGAATAACAACATTTAAATATTTCACGTTTAAAGTAAAAATCTCTTATATGTAACTTTCATAAATACTAGTACACATGTATACATTCATAGATGTAAATTATGAGATATACATCAGATGATTCATATGTGGGCATTACATAACATATTTGAAAGTAATACTTACATATGGAGCATTATGTGTATATGCAAACGACATTAAGTGTCTTCACAAAGCAACAGACACAATACATAATAGGTAACTTGCATACACCGAAGATTTATGTTAGTCTTGTTACATTCAGTTTAACCAGTCATAAGTGAATAACACAACATTTCATCCAGTTATGATTTTATAACATAACATTTTGTAACATAACAGTTCATGTTCCTAAGTATGCAATCATGTTTTAATACATACACACACCTAGTATTTTTTGTTTAAATTTTATGTTTAAAATATTAAATTTTTTTCCCATTTTTTATTTAAAAATAGGTAAACAAGGAGGTGTAAGGATGAATGTGGAATAATGGTGTGAATAATTTATTTTTTTTGTTACGAAGTTTATATATTCTCCCATTCGAGAATGTTTCTTACGAGTTCACACATACACACAAAATTTTGTTATATTTTTTCTTATATAGCTAATGTAAATTTTTGGTAATTATGTAAAAATACTCTTATCATAACGAAAGTACCTAAAAACTTATTTAAATTTACTTTATAATTTTATTTATTTTCTAAGTGCTAATTCAAAACTTTTTTACAGAAGATAATTTTACATTTTTATTTTTTCTAATCCTAATACGGAAATTTTTTACAGAATTTCTCTGAAGTAAGTGTATTATCAGGGAACACTAATCTTTTCGTTTTACAGGTATTCATGTTAGCAGGGAACACTGAGGTACGCATTTGATTGAATTTATCCTTGGAATGTAATATAATTTTTTAATATTATATTAAATCCTAGGGATAGACTTCATTATATATAATCACCACGCTGTCACAGCAGGAAATAAGCACCAAATTTCAGTTAATATTACAATTTTTAAGGTATGAGGACATTTTACTTTCAATATCTTATAACTTTTATAATTTAGTTATATCGTCCCGGTTCGATCCAATACTTATTAACAATTGCTTTCGAGTAACTTTGCAAGTTTACAGATTTATAAATTAACATGTGACATTGCTCGAAGACATTTGTTTTTAATATACTCCATGATTATAAAGTTGTGCCACCATGAATTGAATAATAGCGTAAATCTTTAACATATATCACGCAGATTTATTAATTATTTTTATATTTCTATATTGTCCTGTTCAACATAGTTAATGAAAAGAAAAGTTAAACATTTCCTTTGCAATTTTAATGAAATTTTAACAATTTTAACCATTTTTACAATTTTAATAATTTTAACAACTTGAATATTGTCCCTGTTCATCATATTATAATAATCCCTATTACAATTATATTTTAATGAAAATCCAGATTTCTAGAAACGAAATACGGGAAGATTTTCCTAAGAATTTAATTTATTTTTTGAATTTTTTATTTTTCAATTTTCTTTTATTTCATTATTATATTTCAATGTTAATAACATTTCATATCACAATGTTCACAACTTTATAGACAAGTAACAGTTCACATACAAGTCAACAGCATTTTGAACAGTCAACAAATTTTTTTTTGAACATTTAACAACATAAAAACATTATTTTAGACATCAAATTCAGTCACAAAGACTCACTTTTGCAACATGTAACATGCACAACAGCACTTAAACATTACTTGACACAACATTTCAGTACAGTTTACAACAATCAACAAAGACTTTAACAGTCAATATAACTTACGACAGTAATTCTCATACAATTCTTTTAATACAAATTCTTTGAATTTACTTTACATTTTTTTACATATTAACATGTAAATCTTTCCAATCTTTTAAAGACCCCATACTGCTGCCGATATTTTCTTTTTCTTTAAGGTATTATAGAGGACACGGCGAATGGGATACTTCAAAAGATACAAAGGAGAGAAAAGGCTTGACGAGACGGAAAAGGATTCGACTCATACACGAAGATCACACTATGGAACTCAAGCCGGAACATTATATATTATAATAAGTTATTGCATAACTTATTATTTTGATTTTTCGTTTTATCAAATATAACATTTAATTTGCTTAATATTTTGATTTTTTTAATTTTTAGTCTAAGTCAAAATTTTAAGTTTTAAAATTTTTAAGGGGGGAGATACTGAAAAGGTCCGATTGCTTAATTTGATAAAAACCCACCAGTAAACAAGGATGTAGAATCCATAATTAAAATTTAATTAATGATTTTCAGAACTATTTGGAAAAACATATTTCGAAATAATAATATTCTCACGCTATCAATAAATTTTCTCACGGTTTTTCCCTAAGGGTTTTTTCCCAATTTCACAATAGAATTTTCATATTATATTTTTTCTTTTGCATAAAAAGTTGAAATCGCCGGATACCCATCCTATTGCATAAGATTTCGGTAACCAACTAATGGGTATAAAAAATGACGAAGGATCTTGGGCTAATACAGCTCATTATTCCCAACTTATCACTTAAACAAAAGCAAAACGATATCTAACTTTATCAAGTGAAACCAAATCGAAATAACGTAAAGACTCTAAGTCCACTCTGAACTTAGAAACTTTTCCAATTAACTTCCACTCAATAAAATTATCCAAAGATTTTAATTTTAACTTAGAAAAGTTCGTAAACTTTTAAAGACGAAAAACGCGATCTCATTTTAACAAACTTAAAATTTGAATTCATTTAACAATTTTTTAAAATTATTATTTTTAAATAAAATAATCTTAAAAATTCCGTCAACCCCAATACTAACTTTACAGTTTTGGTATCGTAAGTAGTAAAGCATTTTAATTTTAAATTCTTAATATTTGAGAACTTTTATTTAATAATTTATTTAATTTTGAAATTATTTGGAAATTTTTATTTTTGCAATTTATTTAAACTCCAAAATCCTCTTATGATTTAAAAAATTAATATTATTTTTTATTGTAAAATTTTTATTGTTGAATTTCGGAAGCCATTTAGTTGAAAATACAAATTTAACTTTGAAATAAATAATGAGATAATATACAATAAATAATTAATAATAATATAATAATAAATAATATAATATAATATATAATAATTAATAATATAATAATAATATAATAATAATAATAATAATTAATAATTAATTAATAATAATAATAATATAATATATAATAATAATAATATATTAATAATAATAATAATAATAATAATAATAATAATATAATAATAATAATAATAATATTAATAATAATAATAATAATAATATTAATAATAATAATAAAATATTGATAAATAATAATAATAGAAAGGAAATTGCTGTCTACAACGATTCTAGACATTTAATACGTCATATCAGCATCACAATATATTTATACCTACGTCATTTATTAGGTCATCGCACGCGAGTAATATATATTTTTTAGCTAACCACATAAACTAAATATATATATATATATTAATAAATATATATAATATATATATATTCATATATATAATAGTATATATATTATATATATATATATATATATATATATATATACCTATATATATATAAATTATATATATATATATATTATTAATATATATATATATATCTTTTTATATAATATATATATTATAATATATACTATTCATGAAAATATATACGATATGTAATATAATGAATATATATTATATATAGATATGATATGGTATATATGTTTGGTAAACAAATATATATATATATATATATATATATATTATATATAATATTATATATATATATATGTATATATTATATATATAATACTATATAATATATATATATATAGTATATATATAATATTATATATAGCAACTTATATATATAATATATATATATATATGTATATATTTTTATTATATGTATATATATATATATATACTTCCAGTGAATTTTTAGAAATGTATTTATTTAAATTTCAGCTAAACGAACCTCCTCTGGGTTTCTTGTTTCATGTTTGT
>JABUQX010038538.1:27500-35000 GCA_015478945.1 Trachelipus rathkii
TAATAGGAAGCTCTTCTGGAAGGATGCGCGAAAGGTTAAGAATGAGAATAAGGGGAATCTGCTTAGAATAATGAATAGGGATGGTGATTTCGTAACTGATGAAATGGATGTGAGGAGAGTGTGGAGGGAACACTTCGATAATCTGCATAACATTGGTAGTAATGAAGAGGTGATAGTGAATGTGTGTAAAAAGAGCAATGAAGTGTGGAGTCATCAGCATTGGAGTGAATGGGTGAGAAGTAAAAGAGAGAAAGTCATTAATAAAAAGTATAAAGAGAGTTGGAGATAGGACAGAACCCTGAGGAACACAGCTGTTTATAGAATTAAATGATGAACGGTAGCCGTCTACAAGAGCTGCTAAAGAACGACCGGAAAGAAAATCAGAGAGAAAGATAGATAGAGAAAGAGGAAAGTTTTGAAATCAAAGCTTCGTGCCAGATTCTATCGAAGGCTTTTAATATTTCAAGCGCCACAGCAAAAGGTTCACCGAAATGCCGAAAGGCAGAGGACCAAAAATCAGAAAGAAAAAAAAAAGATCATGAGTAGAGCTTTTCTAGCGAAAACCAAACTGGCGATCTCAGATAACATTATAAGAACTGAGATGGTTCCAAATCTTTCTCTTTAGAATACATTCAAACCTTAATAAAGAACAAAAATGTATGCGATAGAACGATAGTTTGAGGGTTGAGAGGAATCCTCTTTTCCCACACAGTCAGAACGAGCCCATGATTCCACCGAAAGGAGAGGTCAAAGTTGAAAGGCAGAGATGAAATAATTTAGCAAGACATCACCGGTGCATTCTCGAAAACAAGTTTTGAGAGGCACAGGAGGAATACCATCTGGACAATATGCATTCTTGTGAGTATGTTATAACTCCAGAGAGAGGAGAGGAGAGAGCGGAAGAGAAGAGAGAGAAGAAAAAGGAGAGAGAGAAGAGAAGGAGAAAGATAAAAGTACGTAGATGGAGAAGGAGGAAGCCAGTAGAGAGAAGATAAGAATGTAGAGAGAGGGAAAAGATGAAGAGAGGAATGGGAGAGGGAAGGAGAGTAGTAAGTACGAATAGCTTCGGAAAGCCGGAGATAAAAAGGTGAGGATTAACAAAGCAAGAAAGTTAGGAGACGAAACGGAGGATGACGACACGTTTAGAGAGAAGAAAGCCAGAAAAACTTGGGAGGAGACAAAGGACATAAGTAATCATGCCTTCCCTTTCCAGGAAGTATTAAGAATATAACCCTACAATAGGCATTTAGGGATAAAGTGAGGTGAATAGGATGAAGGAGAGAGAAGATACAATTTTAAAGTACAAGGTAATACGGCAACTCTACGGAACCCCTTTGGTGCAATAAATATCGTGGATCAAAGTAATATCCGAGACGAGAGTGGGTCTCGATGTCGGAGGAAGAGACGAGAAGAAGGTTTCTTTCAACTTTTTGGGCGTGTTAGAGAGAGGTAATTAATCTAAGACAACTTTATTGTTAGCCAGGCAGTTGTGCCCACGATACTCATTTTCGGTATATCAAGTGGAATGAAGATTAATATAATTAGATGCGTTTTACTGGATGTTGCACGAGGTCTTTATATTGGAGCCGGGGCGGACCAATGTTGGCAGCGGCGGGAGACAGCAAATAACCATACTAGGCACGAGTTAGACTCGTCGGATTCTACTTGTTTAAGCACTATCCTGTCAAAAGAATGAATTTGGCTGTATCCCTTTCACGAGAAATCAATCTTATTCAATGAAGCAGCGTGAGGGGAACGGAGAAAGATTATTATATTTTTTGCGGAAAGAAAAGTTTTTATTGTTACAAAGAATAAGTTTTGCAGTATTCAGGGATGAAGTATAAGATGCATGAGTTTCTGGAATTTGAAGAAGGTAATTTCTGAAGGCAGCGCCACTGTGGCGAATAACAGGGCAGCACGAGAACAAGCAGAGTTAAATCAAGGTTTGTTAGATCTACCTGAATGGAAAGAATATGGAATGTATGACTCCATTATTATAACCTCTGCACACTCCGAGGGACGACTCCTCCCACCGAAGCTGTAGTCATTCCTTGGAAAGCCAAAGAAGTACTACCTCAAGTCCGACCCGTTTGTGAAACCGTACCGAACCACGCACTGTACCGCACCACACCACACCACACCGGTGCGGTGCATCGGAAAACCCAATTGCAACATTTTCTTCACAAAATCAACAATCGTACACAGGAAGAGCATTAACGCTGGTAAAGAGGGAACCCCAGCCCTTAGAAGCTATGCGAAGGGATCCTTTTTAATGGTCACTTTCAATATATATATCTAATTTTATTATATATATATAATATTTATTATATATATTATATAATATATAATATAATATATATATGTAGGAGAATAATTAATATTCTATATGAAAATATATATGAAAAACTATATATTTAACATAGAGAGGTAACGAATTTATTAAGAAAACTTACAGCTTGTTGATACAGGAAGATTGAAGTATTCTAATACCTGTTTGTAATAAGAGAAAAAGAAAGAAACGAGGAAGAATACGACACAAACTCTCATGTGTTCCTGACTTATCACAGGTATTGCGTGGATATCGGCTAGGCTACTTGGCGATCCACCGCACGTCGTACCCCAGCAAACTTCAATTAAACATCAAAAAATAACAAACAAAACAAAAACATCACCGGTGGCGTAACAAAATTCGGAAAAAAATTCAAACGAGAATTGCAACATATATACCTTTTCACAAATAAAAATCACAATCGTACTACAGGATTATAGGTATAGCACCTTTATACCGCTGGATAGTACAAAGAGGGAAACACCCACACACAGCACCCATAATGAGATAGCTTATGCTTACTGCTCCTTTTCTTGGCTTTTGCATTCTCTCCAACTTTTTTTTCAGGATATTCTGCAATGGCAATAACATGTCTTTCGTGATCTTGTCGCGTATTGTCGTAAGAGCACTCTGTCGTTTGTTTTGTTCAATAGCCAATCTATCTCTAATAATATATAACTACTCATATAACTATATACCTATACTTATAGCTATAATGGATAGGGTACGTACTCGTAGGCTTTCAGCACTATGGATATATATCAGTATTATATTCTATATATTATTTTACTTCACTACACTTCCCTCCTCCCAGCGGCCCGTTTGTGGCATCTTGGTCTTGTGCCTGTATATGTAACTGGGCTATACCTACTCCGGTTAGTTTATGCGGGCCCTTAGTTTTTCAGCAACTTGACTGCTTGGTTGTATGTGGCCGATTACTTGTCATTATTATACTGGTAATATGTACGGAGGGAACCCGGAGGTTTTAATCGGAAAGCATACCACCCTCCACGCTCCCCCTGTTAATCGACAATAGTCATTGTTTACTCTTGAACGTTTCGTGCATGCTGTGCTGGGCCACCCATCATCAGCACGGATATCTACAAAATGTATTATAAAAATCTAGACATTTTAATACAAAAAAAAAAATTCACAAAATCAAAAATTAAAAAGAATTTAAATAATTACAAATTATAACCTATTTTACTAACTTCCCGAAGTCAGAAGCCAATAGACAAAGATGAAAATTATTAACTATGACTCTATTTATACTAAATTATACAGTGATTCAGTGCTTAAAAAAAAAAAAAAAAAAAAAGAAATCCATAAAAATTGACATTATTTGGGTAACAGGTATTGTACTGTTTAATGGAATAATTTATTAACAGAAGTTAATAATAATTAAAATATAATGAAGTATTAACTGAGGATTAGGTTCGGAGTTAGCCCGGCTTGTTTAAAGGGGCTACCTGACATATACAAGTATCTTTCCATGATTTTTTTCTATCATTCGACATGAGAGGGACCTCGAGGGAGAACATGCTGTGGAGTGGTTGAGAGAGAGATCTTGATGAGTCTTTATTTAACATCGAGGGCTATCAGTCCTACTATCGATGAGTAATCCAGACGTGTTTGAGCCTTAGCGTGCGGGTAACTTATCCAGATAAGAGGGACTCCCCAGCTCGCACTGTTAATCGCTCTCTGGTGTGTCAATCTCTTATCTAGAGTTGCATGGCCATTCTGTGTCTCTGACAGTAGCAAGCATTACATTGCATGCACACTCTCTGATAACAGTATTGTAGGGTTGCCTTACAGGTAGACGTAACCAACTTAGAAGAGAGATCAGCTCCCCAGCGATTCCTTTTTTGGGCTATTCTTAATGAAACAGCGTGTTTACCGCTAATCAGTTCATTAAAATTATTAGATTGGAAACATTTAAAAGTACATTGAGTGCTGCAAGGTATTGTGATAAGTGTTTTTTCACTAAATAACTCCTGAAATTTGAAAGAGACCTGTTATCAGGGAAATTTCACTCGCCTTATCGGCTTGTGCATATATTTCTTGGTTGAATTTTTCCTCTCACAATAGAGTTTTCTGTTTAGTGAACGTCACGATGACAGGGAATGCTAGGTGCCCTCTTCATATTAAGTTTGATGTTGGTTGCTTAAAACCAATATTCAAATTATAGTATATCTATCAACTTTATCAAATCCAATTTGGTAACAATATGATAATTAACACATCTTAACGTTATAGTACTTTTGTTGTCTCATCCCGTGAAAGGATTATCCCTTCGGCATGATGAGCCAATATTTCTAAATGCTCGATATAACCTTTATTTGGGCTAGCTTTGAGTAACCTTGAGGGTGATGTCTTAAACTTATTTCGTTCCATAATTAACTTCTTCCAGGTAAGAAAGATCTGCAGTTTGCTCATTTGGGAGGTGAGGTAGGCTTGGACGTACTAACTCTTAACCTTAATCGACAACCTCTCATCCCTCTCTTTGCGTTTACTGTTCCGCAATAAGTTAAGCTAGCAGGTCTCTCAGCTAGAGTTTATCGAGCATCTCTAGAATTTGCTCAGTCTCTGGGTTATCACTTCACGAGAGAGCCACAGCCCCTACTTACGTTATCGTATGTTGTTAATTTCATTGTCTTTCACCTCGCGGTGTCTTTGTCTTGATGACCCATTAAGCAATATACTTCTGGATTAATTCTATTTCAGGTCACTATTGATGCGTGCCGCTCCTTTCCTTCTTATCTATTCATTGATTCTATATTATTAAATGCTCCTAATACATCCATTCTGTCTCTCTACGCGGCGAATTTCAAATTGCTATCGCACCCCGCTTACTGGGTTTTTCCCTCCAAATCCTTCTGATGTGCGCGCGGTTGATTACCCCTACCACCTCATCTATTAAATTTAGAACTTTTTATTTCTGTCTTGGGACCCTTCTCTTCTTCTTCTCAATCTTCGGTTCCCTGTCGGTGAAGTTATTTCCTCTTCCCACTTTATTTGCCAAGGTCTTACCTACACCTCCTCTACCATAACTTTGAACCTGATAACTTCGCTCTTGGCAACCGAATCGGTTCACAGTCACTTTTTCTTTCTATTTTTAACCTTTACCTTCAAGCTGTGATTACCGTTTTACGGCTCTTCAGCTTATAATCTAAAATTTATCACCGACCTATGAGTGGACCACTTTTCTTATCCTCTGAGCGCCATTCTTTGGCGACACTATGTATTTCACATGAACGCTCGTCCTCCTCCGGGGTACATTCCCCCCCCTTTTTTCTCCAAGCCATATCCCTCTTAATCGTGCAACTTGTGTATCTGTTCTCTCTAGCTATTCCATTGCACTGCTCTGAAGACCCGTTCAATATTCCCAATTTTTTTACATAACTCTGGCTACTCTTAGCTTGCATGCTATAACGTTGCCGTTAACCAAATTATCAATCATATGTATATACAGTAATGATTTCAACTTTGGTCCCACAATTTTCTCAGCTATTAAATCACCTTACTCTCTCCTGCCAGACTTCCCGCAATCAATACAAATTGTGATTTTTTCTTGAGCCGAAATCAAGAAGTGCGTATTTGGTCCTGACACGTCACTGTAGATTTCAAAACTTGTCCCGAATAGTCGTCTAATATCCTACTTCCCGCGATACCTTCAACCTGCTCAACATATTGACCTCCCTAAGATTTACCCGCTTTTGCCTTCCCGAACCTTACTCGGTGCCTAGGATATATATCGTTTGGAATCTGGGCAAGCCCTTTGCAGATCGCCTCTACGTTCGATCGCCACAACATTCTTCTTCCTCACACCAATCTCCCCTTGCCTCTACTTCGTGTGGCTAAATTTCCCTCTTTCTGGTCTAACGATAACCTTCCACCTCTTCGTTCAGATAGCCGCGCACAGAGGTTTTTACTTGATTCATTGGCAAGCCCCTTGAAAAATAGTCCTATTGTACGTTTCTGCAAGTCCATTCTCTTAAACACACTCACTTTTTCCTCTCTGTGGCTCGTGCTATAGTTATATATACATCCCAGTCCCGACTTAATCCGATGGATAACACACGGTCTAAACTTCAATTTCCTCCTCTTCTAGCACATGTATGTTCTTCATGCAAATTCCTTAACCTTGCTTGTCTCTTCGATAAACCTCGCGACATTCAACATTTTCTCTTTTCCCTTTTGCGTAAAATCTTCCCTTCCCCTCATTCCAAGACGTTAAATGATATCCCTCTGAGTCTCAAAGAATTATAACCTCACGTATCTGGTTAAATATCGACTTTATTCATCTATTGATTCTTCAAACTTTACACCTGGTTCGACTGATACCCAACCTGCTATCAGTGACGGCGTAGGTGCAGAACCCCAATTTCTCTTGATTAACATTTCGCTGCGCCTCTTGTTTATTAAAAAAGTAATTACTGATCCTAACCAATTGACTACTGTCATCAAATCTGTTCTAATTTCCAGCCCTTTCAGACCCTCACTTTAATGCCAAATTCACACCTCTAATAAACGCTTCTAATTCTGTAACATTAATATGACCCACGTCGTTCTTCTTTCTGATCCACGATCCATCTTCAACAATCTTTCCCCCAATTTCCAACGCCACCCCTATGGCCAAATTGCTTGCATCACACCATACTACTCCCTTATTTTCATCCGAAACCCTCCAAAAACCCTTTACTGGGTCTCTTTCCTTTACTTCCTCTAACATTTCCTTTAATACCCGAATGACCTTATCACCGACCATATCATTCCAACTCTTTCCTTCCACATGTCTTTTCAAATAGCTTGTAGCCACCCTTAACCAACCTACAACCGGGTAATGTCCGACCAATTTACCACAAATTGAAAATACTTCTCTTCTTGAAAAATCCCTTTCCTTTAGGTCTGGTAATTCGCCACCTCTTCTAAACTCTAATTTCCCATCTTTTTTTTTTAACCCTAACACTCTGTTATCCACAAGACCTTCTACTGGTTTCGTCACCAATCCATAGCTTGCTAAATATTTGACTACATCTTCCGCTCCTACGATGTCTTCATTCACAATTATTCACTTCCCTTATTCTTTCATCCTGTGCCAAAACCTCTCTCAAAATTTTCATCATTATTCTTGGAGCGCAATTTATTCCGAAACCCAATCTAGTTAAGTA
>JABUQX010038538.1:42500-72500 GCA_015478945.1 Trachelipus rathkii
AATCGTCTTACCTACCCTAGGCCAAATAGGTATAAAGACATCTAAAATAATAAATGTACCTAACCCAAATTTAAAGTTTTTATGAATTTGATGACGAAATCGATCACACACCTCCCAAACTTAACGTTTATTTTCTGTCTTTTATATAAATTTAATGGAAATTTTAGGTGTTCTAATATGCAGATCTCACCCTACGCCCATGCCAATACAAAGATGAGAAAAGGATAGCAGAGTTTTATTTAATTCGAACCCTTCAGGGAGAACACTTTAAATTAGAAATAACCTATCCCCCTCTCAATTAAATTAAGTCTGAAATTAGTGGAGACTCTGTATAATATATTAAGTAGTTATTAACTAGAGGTTAACTTAACGGTGGGCGTAAAAATTTCGTATATTATAAAGTTATGTTTCAAACACCTCCTAACTAAATAGGCTCAGATTCTTACATCTCAATCCAACGTTCGTAAGTTCCCACGTTCGCGGAACGAAGACCGTTTTCTTGTGACTTGCGCATTCTGGCTACTCGTCTTTTGTTTATTTCTTATGCATATTTTACTCATAAATTTTGAATTAATATAAAATCATAATCCGCCCATATTACTTGAAATATAACCGACAGTTCGTAGTTCAACAATTCGACAGTATGTGATAGTAGTCTCTTATATAGTATTTAAATCAAATATTAGTACTACATAACACTACATCACTCACACATAGGACATTTTAAAAACTGCCTTTTAGCTCAGATTATTAACTATGATTATCCCGAAGCTCTATCGCTGAGGTCGAACTACGTTCTATAGCTGAGCAGGTAACCCTTATCACCTTATTTTAGTAGGCAGCGAGCCTTTATTAAGAGAGACTCTCCACACAAGTTACGCATCTGCTCATCGTCTTTGTGAAATCACCTAGTAATAAAATCCTATGCCCAATATGAGATAGACTCACACCCAATATATAGCTGAAGAGGTATAGTTGTTATTAGTCATGAACCTTACATGGTCTGGGATCACACTTAAAGTCTTCACTCAAGAAGGTATATACACTATATCTTAATTACCTCTATCCCACTGTCCTCAACGTCCTCTCAATGCAGCTATATTACTAGAGAAATGAATGCGTCATCGCCCCTTTGTTGCTATTAAAGATTCAAAAACTTAGACTGTACCAGATTTAAACACTTATGCATAACAAGATGTACTCAAACTATTATTTATACACAAATTGCATATATCAGTATAGTAAATACTCGGACTCGTAATTATAATTAACAAAAATCTTGATTCCCCTTCTTACATCATTCCATACTCGTCTCTCTCTGTCTCTATCTTCTTCATCTCTGCCCTCCGTCTTTCAATCTTCTACTCTCTCTGCCTCTTCTCTCTCAATACCTATTCTACTCAGTCTCCCTCTCCTCCCATCTCTTAAAAATAATGGCACATGTAAACTATTAAAGTAGAATGTTTATAGTTTATAAATTAATAGTATGCATAGATAATAGTTAGTTATTAAGTTAAGTAATGTTAATAATAACAAATCAGACTAGATGCTGGCATCTAGGTCTTTAAAAATATTTGAATAAAGATATGAAAATCAAGGTGGGTGATGATTATGAAAATATATATTATCCGCTCTCAGCTAAGTTTAATATAAGTCTATATCTCACTCCTATTCCTCTATTGTAAACTAGACATATAATGAAACCTCTATTTATCTTAATAATAATATAATTTATTATTATTTGTCCCATTCTCATATTTTTATATTTTTTAAAGACTTTCATATCCCTTCTTTAAGTTATCTATGATAAAATCCTTATAATAACATAACTATATTTTCATAATAATATTAACTCAATAATATATGTATAAGCTATCTAACGATATATTATCTTATCATTATATCTTATAATAAATATTCAAGATATAATAAATATTATATAAACATATCAAAAATTATAATAATAATATAAATAAATATCTATATTACTTAGTAACCCAATAAGTAGATAAATACTTACATATATTACAGCAAACAAGTATAGATGATTAGTTTAGAACATCAATCAACCTAGACTTTACATCAATAATCAATACGTATATATATATATTAATATATAATACTTATATACTTATAAATATATATATAATATATATTATATAATAATAATATAATACTATCTTATAATATATAATATACAGATATATATATATACTATCTAATTAATACAAATATAGAATAATATTATATATATATATATATATAATATTATATATATAAATAAATATTAAATCTATATATAATAGTATTATTATTTAATAATATTATATAAAATTATAATATATATATAATATAGCAGCTTATCAGCCGCCAATAATCATATACTGAACATTTTACTGGATAGAGTTAACCAGCTGAGAGTTAATACGATTATAACTGAAGAAAGCTTATAGCTGTGCTATAATTGAAATGCACACAGTTTAGTATTGAACTTCTATATAAGCCCCAAATATGATAAGAACGAATAAACAATATATTAAAACTACACAAAAAGTAATAAGATGTTATATATAATAATAGGTAGTATATCTTAGTTAAATTATAAATTTACTCCATATGTCTCTCAAAAGTAAATCAGTATCGATTACTAAAGATCGCTATTATCTTTTTCTAATTAATTTATACGATATAAATACGCACCTTTAAAACACTGACAATTCAGATCATAGTACTCACAATATCTAAAGAGTTTTGCGACTCCTTGTAAGTTACTTATCCTCGCGGTCTATAGATTCACTTCAAATAGCAAGATATACCGGTAAATATTCACTTATTATCTGAAAGGTTATTTGCGTTCACTATGTATTAACAAGTATTTTATATGTTTTCCATATAATCCAAAAAATGATAGACCTATTATCAACTAGTCAATTTCCAACTAGCGGAATATGTATAAATCGCGACGAGCTTTATAATCTGAGTTGATTAATTAGTGAAGATATAATGCAATCTATATCTATAAATACTTGATAAATATGTTTTATTCCTTATCAGCAGAAATTCTTAAATTGATTGATGACTCAAGTTGATATAAATTAGTCAGCTTCATCGTATCGGTAGTCACACACTCACAATCGTCTGCACTATATATGTCTATGTTATCTATTCGATCTTGAACTCGAGTTTTTACTGATTCGTTCCAAAGACATCTTTTAAATACTTTATGATTTAACTGTACTACCTGAAGGTACCAAATCCGTATCCACAAACATCACTAATCGGTTGTCAGAATATAAAAATAACCACTAATATAAATAAATACCAGTATTTTCCACTTCCCCTTTAGGTAATTCTTCATAACTAGTGCATTTTCCTTTACCGGACCGAGGCATGAAAATAATTAATTAATAATATATATCACTACTTTCTACATCTCATAAAGCGCGTAGATTAATGTGCTTTGTGCCCTTGTCACTTACGATGCTCCTCCATGCCGTCCAGTCTTGTTACTTCACCTCTTCCTCCAACTGTCTGATGTTTCGTTCTCTGTTCATTGATCAATTAGGAAATCGGATTCAAATTTCACCATAGGTTTTTACCCATCTCTTTCTTGTATTCTTTTGAATCTGCTATCCCGTACAGAAGATAGGTTATGGATTATCACGTAACATATTTAGACCGCGGTATATCTGAAATATACTCATATTCTTCCATCTTCTAAGCATTAATACATAAAGACGTTATGTACAACTATCTCAACTGCTATTTT
Organism: Trachelipus rathkii; assembly: GCA_015478945.1. NCBI lineage: Eukaryota > Metazoa > Arthropoda > Malacostraca > Isopoda > Trachelipodidae > Trachelipus > Trachelipus rathkii. The sequence continues at coordinate 46,270 of JABUQX010038538.1, forward strand.
TCCAACCAGATCCAGAAACAGTACTCTCAACACTACCAAAAGCAGTACCGCAGGCTCTGAGATCCCGTCGATCGATTAATTCTTTTCTCCTCAACCTCATCCCACTCGGTATACTTTTCTGGGGATTGATGACCATCCGAGTTCGTTAACTACCATGCGATCTCTCTATTCCAGTCCTCTCTACTCTCCAACTTCTAAGATCTTCTGTGGTACTGCGAGGAGCATCCACTCATGCTTCGCGAGTACATCGATATTGTCGAACTGAACATCATTCTCTGTGAGTCGTCGAGTGAAATAGATCCCGCTTCACCAAATTTGCCGGCGAGCACATGCCTTAGATTCAAATTTACTCACATAATATCTGCCGGATACAATGCTCAGGCCTCATTCCATCTACCAATATTAATCCTTGATCTTCCCCCGATCAAATCACGATTCATATTCTTTCTAGCCACCTCATAAAGCATTCACCGTCATACATCCCACACGTAGAACGAAAGCAAATTCTAATGACTGAAGCACTAACGCCATCATCTGATCTCACTTTCTAACTACTGGATATCACATCTCTCCCTCCTCCCTCGAAAGCGTCATCAAACTCTTTGTGCTACTCGTCTTCATAATTCATCTCTATCTGTCCCTAGACACTTCCGATCAATCATGTCACACCCAATTGTATAAATAATGTCTCCTTATCTTTCATCACCACTCCGCTATAAATATTAAATCAGTCATTTATACCATAAAGTTATTTGCAACAAAACTTGTTCAAGGCTTTTTTTTACTTTATGCAAAGTTGAAAAGAAACATATTATCATGCAATATACAAAAATATTTAAGTGAGTGATAGTAGACATACGACCAGTACTACTTAGTACTAACATCCAAATCTCCAACCTTAAATCAATTCATCAACCCCACCCCACCTCTCCCCTTTCAGTTTCTTTGTGAAGACCATTTTTTTACATTTAACCCTAAGATAACTTTCGATCTATCCTATATATTGTCACGTAATCGTTTTATACCCATAGCTTTTATTCACTTAGTGCAACCATCTCAAAATCTATTCTTCTAAATCTATGAACACTCATAAAGATACTTACCAAAAGAGAAGAGGAAATATGACTTCCAAAAACAACCCACTTGTTTCTCAATATAAAAATCTCCTCAAGCAGTGAAAAAATACTCAGATCATTGTGTAGATCTCTACCTCTATGTGTAATCTATTTTAGACACGTAGCCTTACTTAAGTCCGCCCCTCACAGAATTAATGACTTGCATCCACGCACGCACTCCTCCAATAGTCCATATTTTCTCTAAGTAATCCTTCAAATACTATACTCCCTAAATGAACGGTAGCATAAAGATATTTGCATGGTGTTACAACTTTTTCATGAATATCATACCATCTTATTAATACCACGCCGTTATCTTTATGTTACACGCTGATTAAGTACACAGTTCGAATAGTAGCCCCTAAACAAAAAAGCTGTATATACAGATTTTGAGTAAGATTTATTACACTCCCTAGGAACTATCCAATTATTGATTACACTCATTAAGCACGTTATGAAGACAAAATAACTTAAGAATACCATTAGTAAAGAGTTTTTATGAAACTTCTCACACTCAATGTCGGCAGCTGGAAACTATTATTATAGTAATATATTACACAATCATTATATATATCAATATCAGAATTTTAGAACGTTTGATATAACAGTACTCAAATAAAACTATAATGAGAGTATATTTATTAAAGTTACTAGAGTATATCAAGAAATCGACTGGCATTTAAGGCCTGGGTAAAACACACCGAACTATCGCACATCTGTCTTCTCGAGCATATTATTACACACAAATCGCTTAACAGCCCACCAAACTCGTTCTGCACTCCCGCTGCGAAAAGAATATGCGCGCTTATTATTTGTCGACATTTGAAAAGTAGAAGGTTAATAACTATTAATCGAATCAAAAAGAACATACTTTATTACATGGAAATGCTCACAACCAAAACTTATCTAAATGAGAATGCGAGAACTATGACCGCTAATACGATTCTAAATCTTCTAAATTATGGTGTGTCAATACGCATCTTTCGATGCACTTTTTAGCACCCTATGCATATGAAAAGATCAAATCGAAAAAAAATATAAATATGCAACTAATAAGCAGAAATGTCAGCATAAGTCGTTACTAAAAAGAAGCCTTAGGATCTCTCAAGTCAATTTACTTTTCCGCACGCATATAGATGAAGACAACTATAGAGCTAATCTCAAAATCAAGTGTGAAATGAATTTATAAACTGTTATATCATTCTATAATAGAAACTGAAAATTCACAAACGAGGAGTTTAAAAGAGATAACCGATCAATCACCGCCTGAAATAAGAGACTAGCTGCCTCTAGCAACACAAATCGCGTCTATAACTTCGTTCCTCTATATATAATGAAACCTATGTCAAGTACTATTCCATACAAAATAACTGTTAATTATATCCCAAGTATGATAATAAAAAGGCTGACTAAAATTGTAATTCCTTAATATCATGATATATATTCGTTTAACTCGATCGCCGTAGATGACAGACGATTAAGTCTGATCCTAACAGTTTCCTTCGTGCTTTCTCCCCTGAACAACATGTCAGACCTCTCAGCATCACACTAAAAATAACAAATAAAATTCAATGCGAATTAGATCGCAAGCCGCACACCAATTTTATATAAGACAGAAAAGACGAAATAGGATTATATACAAGATGGGACGTAACTAAGCTCTTGTCTACAAATCAGATGATAAGTCAAAAAAAACTCAGATGTCGGAACTGAAATCCCAGAATTTTTAACGAGATCCGAGTACCACCGCATCGAGCGACAACACACGACCCTCCCGATTACGTAGAATACACCCCAGTGAACAGACGAAATAGAGCTGAAGAAAAAAATGTTAAATCCTTAGAGTCATCGGCACAAAAAGAAATAGAGCTAGAATAGAGCACGAAAAGGACAAATGACAATGAAGTCAAGACACAGTAGGCTGACGGAGAGATGAGAGATAGTATAGTCTAGACTCAGAGATAGCAGCAGACATAAGTTTATCCCAAGCCTGCTAAACTACCTGCTAGACGTGAGCCTGTAGACACACCGATACTTAGGACTCTGTCCTGCTATCACTCAAACTATATCATATTAATAACAAGAGCTTAAATGATTAAACTCTAATAACATATACTTTCTAGCAATAGCTAATATAGTATATGTATATAAACTGAAAAGAAAACAGTACTTACTTCTCAAGCAGAAAATTCAGAACACAAACTTGCAACCATGGAGATCTCTACTAAGCACATCAACTTCTTCTCGCATAATACTTATTAAAAGACTAATACTATTACTGATCAACAACAAATAATACATTATCTTTATAATATAAACCAGTATATACCTTAAAATACACTTTTTTCATTAAGGTCGGAGATGAAGACTTAGATTAAAATGGGCATTGTATACGGCGTGCCTGTGAATTGTGTCCCCGCTCCCGCAACCCTCAACAATTAACAATTAAATAACAGATATGTGACTGGACAAAACTTCTGATTAATATATAGTTTTATTATTACACACTTAAATAATTCGATACTTTATACTTTATAATTTAATAATATAATCTTTATATATTATTTATTTTAAAATTTAATTTTTATCATTTATCATATCTTATTTATATTTTTTTTTTAACTATTTTCATTAAATATTTATATGTAATAATAATAATTTACTACTTTATTTTTCCTTTTAGATTGACTGAGCATTTAGATAGTATTACTAGATTAGTATATTAGTAACTGTGTAATAAGTGTACTATTGTAATAATTTTGTAAATCTTTAATATTCATGTGGGAATCGATTCTCTCACCTCTCGATTGCGAGACAAAGTGATAGATACCAAACACATTACTTGGAACATTTAGAAGTAACATTTTCTGTCTCACATTTTTTTTGCCTTTACTACACGCAACTTTTGAGATAATCAGTATTCTCTTTTCATTTTAGGGATAAAAGTAAATTCTTTTATTAATTTCATTTTTCCGTTTTTTTGACATTTCAAACTTGTTGAAAGTTTTATCAATGATCCAACTCTCTGATCTCCTCAACCGATTCTTCCAGAATCCGAACTCTGAATCTTTCTCCCAAATTTCAACCTTCTACGCAACTTCGATTTTTTAGGGGGGGGAGCGTCCTCCGCGGGCTGAAGCACAGGACGTTAACTCGTCGTCCGAATGAGTTACGTCACCTTAATATCGGAGCTAAGTTTGAAGAAGAAAAGTCAACTAGAATTAAAAAAAGGTTGAATCCTTTAATCAGAAAATGATTTATAAGGATTCCTTCCTTCCTCCTTTAATTCAAATATTATTGGCCAACCTGACCTTAAAATTGGTCTCTATACCACCTTAGGAAATCCCTGTAATTGACCATTTCCAAAGAGTGTAAAAACTTAAGTAATTTCAGAGAAAGTCAAGGCATGTCGGCATTTGCACTTGGATTCCCTTTCACTTAGATCTCACGCGTATCTCTGAAATGACTTGCCCGACTTAGAAAACCCATAACTTATACACCTCAAACGTCAAAACTGACAACCTTACAAATTCCAAGGTCATGGTCGGCATTGTAAACTTGAAATTTCTGTTCCAAAACACGCCCTGCACGTATCCCAAACGGTCTTCCCCGACCTCAAAAACCCATAGATTAGACACCTCATATACTCAATAATCTAATGGACTTTACAAAATTTCAATGTCATGTCGCGCTATAGACTTGGTTTGGCCGGTTTTCAAGATACCTCAGAAACGCATCACCGACTCCGAAAACCCCACAATTGACGCTTCAAGCGTTAAAACGCTTGAAATGTCGAAACGGCATGGAACTTGCGTAAAAACTGGCGTCGATTCGAAGCGCTCGGCTCCGCTCCGGCTCCGGCTTCGGCTCCTGAAATAAAGAATCTACGGGGGTAAAAATAAATAATACCGCTAATAATTCCCACCGAAAGAATATAATAAACCAATATCATACCTTATAATTTTCAAATCCAGATAATTGTTCCGGAGTTAAGCCTCTGGATAATCTGCATCTGCTGCTCAATAAAAAATTATGCGGTTAAAAAATGCTGGAAAATGCTGGTTGAGACAATCCTTCATATATATATATTAGATATATATGAATATAGTATAGTATATTATAGTGTATATATTATATAAGTATTATATATATATATATATATATATAGTACTGAGTAATCTATTTAATTATATATATTATATATATAAATATTATATAATATATATATATATATATATATATTATATAATGATATTATCTATAATATATATATATTAATATATATATAATATATATATATAATATCTATATAATATATTAATATATAGTATATAAATATAATATATATCGTATATATATAATATAGGTTATATAATTTATATAACTATATATAATTATATTATATGATATTACTACTATTATAATAATATATATATTATATATATATTAATATAATTATATATATAGTATATATATACCTATATTTTATATCATATATATATATATTACATATATATATATTATATATTATATATTATATACTATAATATTATATATTTTATGCTATATTATATAGATATATATATATATATATATACTATATCGATAGTATATATATATACGGGTTAGTAGTAATTATAACGTATATATGTTATACTATATATACATTATATGTATATAATTATTATAATAGATATATAGTTATATTTACATATATATATTGATAGTATAGTAGGAAATTAATACAGTAATATTTATATATATATATTATTATATAATATATATATAATTATACTATATACAGAATTCCGGTATACCTCATATATATATTATATATATAATATATAAGTCTAATTTTATATAGATATATATAATAATATATATACTATTAATATATAATATAGTATTATGTATATGTATTATATGATATATATATATTTATATATTAATATATTAGTATGTAATATTATTTATATATGCTAGAAGTAATTAGTATAATTATAGTATATATAATATATATTATATTGATACTAATAATATATATATATTATATATATATATAGATTAATAGTAATTATGATATATAATCGGCTTTAATTATTTTCAAATTAATTGTCTTTTCGTATTTTTAATTCTTAATATGTTCTCTAACTTGTGAAATGTTGTATCCTTACAGTTTATCACCTCTCAACCACCGAGTTAACGTGCGTATACGCTAATGGGGGACGATATCGCATGTTAATACCTGGTGTAACCTACTAATTTATCTTTATGATACATATTGTTCGCGGACTTAATATGTTTATTTGTGTAAATATATTCAATTTGCCATTTAACTCTCGGAAACTCCGATGCTTATTAATAATTTTCTCTGTTAATAAAGAACGCTCCGGGTACAATTCATGATAATGAACACCTGGGCACAAAAAATATCATATTCGGTATTGGTATTATTAGAATAATGTGGTATTACTCACCAAGTTCAGCTCCGCATATGCAAAATTATCAACCTTGATAGTAATGGTTCTATTGTGCTTATCACTGTAGGGTTTGTAGCCAATATAAAAAACTAATGTAAGTTTACAATCTTTGACAACCTTAAATTATATAGATATAATTTAACGCATAATCTATAATCCTTAAATCTTAAAGTATCTAGCATACATGTACGGAGATTCTTGGTTGATCGGTATTCGGTACGCCAAAGCAAGTAAGCCAAGTCCGTGGTATCGGTACGCTAAAGTAAATTTTGTGTTCGATGATCGGATATGCTTGAAGCAAATTTTTTGGTAAATCGGATGCCGCATCAGTGTATCATATTATATATATAATATAATATAGTAATATATATTATTATATTATTAGTATATTATCTATTCTTATATATATATATATAGTAGTATATAATATATAATATATATATATTTTTATATATATTTTATATATAATATATATAAATATATAAAAATATATAATATACTATATTATTATTATATATATATTAGTATATATATTTATATATATTAATATATATACTATATCAATATATATATAATAATATATTAATAAATTATATATATATATATATATAGTATATATATTATATAGTATAATATATATTAAATATATTTCTAATAATGGCTATAAGATATATATACTACTATATATTATTATTTATATATTATATATATATATATACTATTAATATAGTATATTATATATATATATATATATATATATTAATATATATAATTTTAATTATATATATATAATATCATAATATATATTTAGTATAATATAATATTATATTATAGTAATACTATATATATATATATATTATAACTATAAATTATAATATATATAACTATACTATGCTACCACTTTTTATCAACTATAATTTTTATAGTATGTGTGTGTGTGTGTGTGTGGTAGTGTGTGTGGGTTTGGGGGTAAATTGTTCCACTTAAGGGTATTTCGGGTCAAGACTCGGGTAAATTCATATAACGCTGTCTGCGCAGCATTGTATATAGGGAGTTAATACTATTGGTCGATACTGATCAAAAAGAAAAAAAAGAAAAAGTTAAATCAGCTGAATATTTCATTTGTATATCTATTATCTGAATTACAACTAGGCTAACGTATCCATCCAGTTATCCACTATTTATAGTAATATATGAAGTAATTACAACCTTATGTTTAAAGGCGATAAGTTGTTATTTTAAATGAATAAATATTGTATATTGAATATGATATTACGTTATATATCTATATATCTTAATACATATATATATATAAAAATAAGCTAATAAAATATATATTTATATTTATATATATAGTATATAATATATATATCATAATTATATTGAGAGCAAGAGAGAGAGAGAAGAGGCGAGAGAGAGAATAGAGAGAGAGAGAGAGAGATAGAGAGAGAGAGGAGAGAGGAGAGAGAGCGAGAGGAGAGAGAGAGAGGAGAGGAGAGAGAGAGAGAGAGAGAGAGAGAGAGAGAGAGACTCGACAATGATGTTTATATAGTTCCAATTTTAGTTTTTTTTTTTTTAAAGAAAAAAATTCGTGAGAAAATATTTATTTTAAAACTAATTTTTGTGGCATATATTTGATTTTTCTTCAACAAAGAGTAGTGTAGGGCCATTCTCTAAACAACAAAGTGAAGATTAAAGATTAGAAAATAATACATATACATTTAACCCCTTTAAATGGTAAACCTAGCACCTCGGCTGTAACAAATGGGTACGAGAAATAATATTTTTAAAATAACTGCATTTTTCTTTGTTTCAGGCACAGCAATCTACAACACATGGGTATGAGAAATAATATTTTTAAAATAATTGCATTTTTCTTTGTTTCTGGCACAGCAATCATCTGCATATTGATTTATTTTCTACAACAAAGGGAAAGTTAGCCATTAATTTCACAACAAGGGGTAACCCTAAACCCCTCAGCTGGGCTACTGACTGGCCAGTGAGAATTAAAATTTTAAAATAACGGCGCTTTTCTTGTATCATGGCGAGAGTAATTCTTACAATCTAATTTCTTTTTTCACAAAAGGTGGTGAGAACCATTAATCTAAGTATGTGTAATCATATTCCAAACAAAGGGGATAGAAAAGCAACACATGCCTACGACGTCATTAAAAGGTAGCCTTATACGTGCAGCTGTGACACAGGATAATAAGAATTAATATTTTTAAATAACTGTCACATAAAACACAAAAAGAGAAAACTGAATAATTGGTTTGTCCCCGTGAACAAACTTATATATTATTATATATATATATATAATTATATATCTATATATATTATATATATAATTATATATATATATATATATTATATATATATATATATTTATATTATGATAGTATATATATATATATAATATATACTAATTTATATATATATATATATATATATATATATAATTAGCTATATATATATATATATATACTATATATATATAATATAATATATATAGAATATTATATTACTATATATCAGAGGTGGCCACTTCCGGTTTTGTTCCCGCTAGTCCGCTTAAGTTCCGCCGGACGTACCAAGAAAATTAGGTGCGACTAGCGGAGGGCGGTCTCAGAATTACGCGATTGCACGTGGCGGATCAAAAAAAGTCTTCGGGCTCTTTTTGTTTCGGTCACCTTCTTAAAAATTGAAATATAGTTTACTTATTAGAATCTTATTGGTTTAAAAATAGAAATTATAATTTTTATTTAGTTTATACTTAATTTCTTTTATCAAGACTTGATTTTTAAAAATTAGACCTTCCAAAAATATTCGCACCTCCTAAAGATACATATAAATAATATAACATTTAAATTGCATTTTATAGACTGGAACTAGCTATTACCTCTCATCTAACTTCCATTAATGAATATTATAATATAATAACTAGGAATCATCTAACTAATTCTGTGTAAAACTCAAAAATATATAATATATATCTATATATATTATATAAATAATAAGTGATAACTATAAATTATATACTTTATATAGTATATATTATATCTATATAGTATTATATATTAGTATATGATATATTATATATATATTTGGGTTTTACCCAGAAAGGAGACATAGTATATAATATATATAAATATTATAAAATTATATAGTATTATATAATTATATGATATCTATATTATATATATTATATATATATATTATATATATATATATATTATATTATATATATATATTATAGCTACCGACCTGATATACGTACGCATGCAATCGACTCCTGCAGGAGTCAGGCTTTCATGATTCTCTAAAGTCTTGGACGAAGTACGACCTTCTTTATTGGGTGGGACAGGGTGGTCAACGATATTTCAGAGGGGGCAGATATGATTTAGGTTGAGGACCTTAAATTAACAATGGACTCTGAAACTAACTAACAACAGCACTCCTCTCACCAAGGTCATCTTTCCCATTCAGCAGAATTGGTTTGAACTCTGTTCATTAAAATATATACACTTCTCTCTAGTTTCTGCGGCTGTAGATGAATAATCTTATATGGTGGAATATTTTTGAGGGCACGTAGGTCAGCCTTCAACTGCTTTTAATTTTGAGCACCTAATTTTTTGAAAAGTAAATTATGTGCTCCATTGTTCAACAACTAGCATAGTGAGGAGCGAGTGGAAATCTGAGATTGTTGTAAATACTTCATTCAATTTTTTCAAGATAATATAATAAATAAATTTTTTTGTAAGGATATAACTATTTAGTATTTAATATCTAAATCTTTTGGTGAAGTCGCACATTAATTTACTAGCGGAGCGTGCGGACGTGCGGATTGCGAATAGGGAGCGGTGTTGATGGTCTGAATGAAGTGCGGAAGAGCGCTAGCCGGCTACTTTTCTTCTCGAGGTGCGGAAGGTGCGTACGGACTATCCCTTAAATGAGCGGGGTGCCCACTATGGATCATATATATTTTATATATATTATATTATTATATATATATATATATATAATATATATATATATATATATATAATATATATATATATTATGATATATATATATATATATATTATATATAATCAAGTTTTCATATCGTCTTATTATTATTATTATAATTTCTTATTAACAACGTTATTATCGGAAAATAACTACTATAGTAATTAATTAGTGTTGGGAAGAATTATACCGTCATCGTCAATTTCTGCCGATTTATTTAACCGATTACGTGAGGATAATATCACCCAGAAACTGGAGAATGATTATTATATGCTGCGTTTCCCGAGTCCGACGACTGCAGCCGCGGCGGACACACAGCTCTATTCATCGTTTTCCCGACCCGTTTGCGCCTTCTACAGTCACTGTACACGTCACAGCTCGGTGCGCCCGTTGCTTAAATCCTCTGATTTCGGGATTAGTAACCGGGCGGGCCTGCGTAGAAGGATATTTTGTTTACAAACTAATTTCTTTACAAAACATGTGTCGGAAATGGTTGCCACAAATGTTTTTTTTACATATTTTGTTACTTTTTATTAAGGAAATACTAATGATGTGTATCACTTCAAAATAGATATCATAATATAGTATAAGAAATTGTTTCAGCAATTGTCAAGCCTGATCCGAGCGGAGCACACCCTCCGGCCGCATCTTTTCCAGGCGGCAGCTATTATATATTTACAATATAAGTTGTTATCCTATATATAAGGTACTATTATATATACACATAATATATCATAGATTTATGCCTATAAGTTCTCTACTGCATATTTAGGGTTTAAATAAATATACTATTATATAGTTCTTATACGTGTAAGCAAATATATTCAGAATATGTATATTACCATGAGTAGTCGATTTTTGAGAGCCACACGTAGGGCTAGCCACTTACTAAGATCATAGTCATTATCGTGGAAAACGCAGCTTAATTAGTTTATTACTGCAATACATCATGTAATTATTTATAACATAGATATAGCTCTATCTAAATTTTAAGGACGTACTATGAACTTTTGTAATCTGGTTCACTGTATCACTATATTTAGTTTTAGCTGCTATATTTAAATTAAAATTTTTTTATAAATAAATATTCAATGGTTTTTGAATCAACAACTAAAGTTTATAAATATTAAATTCATTAAATATATTAAGTTGAAATATATATAAGGAGCATGCTTTTTAATATTAAATGAAATCATTTGATCTCTGTATTTCGTAAATTATTAGCATTTTATAATATTATGATTTTTTATTTATTATTATGTTAATTATTATAAATATTAGTATTATTATTATTATTATTATTATATATAATTATATTATTATTTATTATTATTATTACCCACTCTTGCTCTGTCTTTGTCCCCAAGACTGGGGTAAGGTGTACACGCACCGGAAACGAAAGTATAGAAGAATAGATCCGCATAGCTGAATAAAAGCCAACCTTACCTTGGCCACCTTTAACCTTTTAGTGAGAATCGTCGCGGTCAGAAAATCCACCTGAGCTTTCAGGGCCTTCGACGGGACCCTTAACTGATGGTACTCGGTCATGTGGGGTTAATCCTTGGCCTATAGGGCGGGCCCACAGTCATACCCTCACACCAACCCCTGTGGCATTCCTCCAATTATATACCTTTCATCTCTCGTCTTTCTGCCTAAACTCGCTTCTCTTTTTCGTCAGGCATTCCTTTACTGACTCAATCCAGTTTTTATTCAAGTTAAAGATTGGAATATGCGGTAGATATATTGATACACTTCCGTTTAAACCAATCCTGCTATCATCCTAACCTTTCCAAATGACCAATGACCAATCTCAACGCACCTATTCATTTATAACTTCTCATTTACACTCCAGCTTCACGGACCGCGAGACGGCACCCTCACTAAGATCTTGTCCATGTGGGTTCATCCTCTTGGCCATTGGCCCACAACCATATACCTCCTCACTGAATACCGCGCTTCACTTCGCCACTATTGCCCTTTCTCTTTCGCCTAGCCTGACAAAACTGCATTTCTCTCCTCCGTGCATTTCTTTACTGCTACATCCACTATATTCGTCTTTCCCAGCTTGGTCTGATCCAGCAACACTGCTTCATCACTATACATCCGTTTAACAACCGACTTCTCATCCCTTTCCAAATGATTATACGCATCTCAACGGTACTTTCATTTACTACTCTCATTTCACTCGCCTTTCCTCATACTACGGCACTCTCTAATACTTTCATATCCTCTTTTACAATGACTTCTAAACATTGACTACATCTCCCTGAAACTGTCCCTTCTACACAATTGGTACTCTTACAATCTATAAGCCTCTCAATTCCAGACCATATTTACACTATACATTAACGTGAATCATACACTCATGTATAGACCCTATGCGTCTCAAGACAGTCCTCTTACATCCATACCAGCCGATTTAATTTTCAACGCACCCACTTCCTGCCATTCACAACTTTCCTACTACGCTCCGCATCATCCGTTTCTTTTCATCTAACACTATATCCTAAATATTTACTCAGCACAGATTGTTCTATGTGTCTTATCATCTAACTATACATTTCCCACACCGAGGAGCTGTCTACACCTTCACACTAACCTTACTCTTATTTACGTTTTAGCTTTCAAACCTCCTTTTCCACACCTGCAAATATCTCTCCAATTCTCTTCAGACTCCTTTCAGATTTCGCCACATCCAAACCAATCATCCGCATCACAATAGGTAGGGGGCATGCCTCAATTCTCTCTTCCCATTATTATCATTCTACATACCATCTCCGCCACCCTACTTTTAATTCTTTTAGCACCCCATCCATAAATACAAATTGAATAATCAAGGATATATAACACATCCCGCCTCATCTCGGGTCTATTATATTATAGCCAAACACTTTTCGACTCAATTTATTTAATAGACACGGCTTCACATCGTTATACATACAATTCTACGCTGATTCCACATTCAGGAAGCTTAGCCTGGCCTACAATAATATCAATATACACTTGCCATAGAGCTTCCCTTCTAATCTATCATCCGCCTGTGAGAATCCTTCCTCCTTTTCCTATCCTTCTTCTGCTCCTCTTTTCTCAATCATCATTGTTTCAATGTAGAAGATTTGCTCCACACAATCCTCTACCAGCCTTCAACGCGACCTCTTCTTCACCATTCATCCTTAGCACTCTGGCGCACTCTTCTGACCAAAGATACCAGCATTACTATTCTCCTTACACAATCAATAAATCTCATCACTATTAATTCTACAGCTACTACTAACCCCTTACCTCATATTATAGGTATTATTTTGGCTCTTCCTCCACATTCGCTCAGAACTGACTATCTCATAGAGCTTTGTTAAACATTCCCAAATCTAATCATCACCAGTCTCGTCTTCCGTGTCTGATCATTTCACGTTGTAATTTTTATCTACTACTACGATTCTGAAAAGTTCTTTCAACTTTCTACACTCTATTTCCCTTACTCCACTTTACTAATGCCTCATTCCCAAAATAATCTATTCTTCCCAGCATACCGATCAACCCACAACACATTCACTTCACTTTTCAGTTACTTTAGCATGTTATGCAGATTTTCGAAAGTGTTCCGTCATGACTCCCCTCACATCGCCACTTCAATCGTTACAAAGCACCATCCGTTTCATGAATCTAAGCAATCCTTATTTCATATCTTAATCTTTCGTGCTCCTTGCAAAAGAGCTTCCTATTCCTTTATTAAGTCCCCATTCATCTTCCTTCCATACTGTTCATTAACCTCCTTTTTTTTCCTCCTAACGTATGTACCTTTTAGTATTTCCTTTTTTCCTCCTTATTAAATCCAACATCTTGTTTCTTTTTGAACTTATCATTGTTTTAGTATATTCAATCCATCGCTTCTTTTTTTTTATACCCAGGGGTCGCCAACTTATTCTCACGTGACCCCGTCGTAGGAGATTGTGCCTTTTTACTCGGAGCCCAAGTCAGTATTTAACAAAAATCATCGAATCATTTTTGCCTTCCTGATGTCTATACTTATAAGGAGACTATATATATATACCCTGAAAGGAATTTATGTTCCCATCATCTTATAAAAGCTACTTAATAACATTGCAGAAAAAGTACAAGGTTACAAAGATGACCACCAAAGACAAAAAAATGATAGCAAATTATGATATATTGTAATTTGCCTAGTTCTCAAACCGTACGTATATTAATCGTGGAGATCACAAACATCTTTATAAAATATAATTACTCGTATAATCATATCTGAATGGAAAAAACTCTGGATTGTCATCTTTGCGCTTACTACTGGGAATACCTTTTAAACATGTGTAACATACCTTTTTTATTGAAAATAAGTCTTGATATTAATGCGATGGATGTGTCTGCAGAGAAGGCACGTAAGATTATTGATATTGCGAGGGTGAAAATTGTATATATATACTATATATATAATATATATATATATTATATATATATATATTATATATATAAAATATTATATATATAATATAATATATAATATATTATATATATAAATATATATAATATATATATAATAATGTAATCGATGTACTTGTTCTTAGGGAACCTCAACTTTATTAAGATCTAGAAAAGACGAACGGAAGCTTTGATATCATTTAATTAGGTACGTTTCGGTTTATCTCCAAAACCCACATCAGCTAAACATATAATAATAATTACATATAATATATTTGAGAACGTTAAAATTAAAATTGAATAATAATAATAGATTAATATACATTATAATAAATTAATAATTAAACAATAATAATTAATTATAATAATACCAATAATTAACTAAAAATATGAATCAATAATCAATAATAATAATAATAATAATAATAATAATAATAATTACATATATATAAATAATAATAATATAATAATAAAATAATAATAATAATAGAAAAAATAATAATAATAATCATAATATCCCAGTAATAAAGAACAAAATAGTCAAAAATATAAAACATGTTGAAAACTATTTCTCTATTAAATAGTTAGAATCCGGATGATTCTAATACTTTTTAGTTTAAAGTCTACAGAAGAAGTACAAAAATAGGAATAAGGCCCCCTTATATTCTAGATACAATTGGTTGGTTGGTACATTGTTAAAAAAATAAAGTATAATAATAATTTTACACATAAGAGACCGCAAGAATGCATTGGTGATCTTAAAACAGATTATTAAAGTAGCCTACATTATTATCCTCATTCATCTGTCAAAGATTTGTAAGATGGAGGCAACACGACTCTCAATAATTAGATTAGCTGCTAAAGTTTAAATTAACCTTTTTCATTCAAAATATTTTATAGCAAAGTTTTATAAATATACAAAAAGGAAAATTGAAAACCTGCCCCTTCAAATTTCTTCGACATTTCACTTAACTTTACTCAACACCTTTTTGGCAAATTCATTTAACTATAATGGTCCACCCAAACCAAATCGATCTCCAAAGTGTGAACGAATGTGAATTGAAAATTAAAAACTCACACCAAAGTAAGCACAGTTCGAGCAAACTAGGAGGCTGCGAGGTCAGCATGAACTGTCACGCGAACAAATTTTCACTTAAGTTGTTTGTTTACTTCGCAATTTATTGGGGTTCCTTAAACCCCATCAACCCATTCAATGGTTAGTTTAGTGTCGAACACATTATCCTAATTATTTTTATTATTTATTATTTCATTATTTTATTATTATTATTTTATTACTTATTTACTCTCTATATTTAATTAATTTAACTTATTATTATTAATATTATTATTATTAATTAATTTATTATTATTAATTATATCGTCTAACTTTATTATTTTTATTTTTTTAACTCTATTATTTTTTCCATTTTTTACTATATTTATTTTTTTATTTTATTTTATTATTATAAATTATTATTTATAAAATTGAGTTAAATTATTTAATAAGGATGTTTTCAAATAAGTATTTTTATAATATAGAAATGTAAATTATTAATTATTGATATTAATTATTTATTTATCTTATTAATTATTATTAGTATTTTATTTACTATTATATTTTATTATTACTTTATTAATACCATTGCTACCATATATCGACGCTATAAATTCAAATATTATTTACAAATTATTTTTTGAATTTTTTGTCATTTAAACATTAACTCAGTTGTTGTTTATTTACCTACCAGTTTTGATGATTAAATAGCTACTTGAGATATTTTATTATTATTTACTTATATCCGGTTACTCTCTGGGTGACATCCGTAAATTATTAATTTGGAGGGGTCCTGTTGAGCCTGCCAATACTGGGATTCTATTATTATTTTTTATTCAGTTCTTTAATCTATAGATTTGATATCTTCATTTATTTTCTATTTATTTTTATAATTTAATTATTTATTATTTATGAATTAATTTTGCTCTAATTGCAAACTTAATTACGTGCAAAACAAAGGTAAGTTCTCTAAATTTTTATAATTATATTTTATTCGTGTTGTATATAAAATTATTATTTATTTAGTTATTATTATTGGTAAGCTCGGTCCCTTTTCCTGAGCCCATGATCGGACAAAGTATTTGAGTCATACGAAACGTGTCGAAATATAACCGTTCCTTGATTTATGGTTTCGAATTATTAGTTTATTGTATTATAGAAGATCTTTTAGACACTATAGGCTTCTATTTGTTTCATTGAGAGATATAAGATCGATGTACCACACATAAAAATTAGTAAGTAGCATTGTGTGTAGGAGAAATTTATATATCGTTAATATATTATATATTATCATCATTATAACTAAATAGTTGAAGCCTAGAAAAATATTATTGTTATAACAACTAAATATTAATAATATAATAATATTATAATAATATAATAAATAATAAAGTAAACTAAATATATTACAATTTTATCATATATATAAAGATACTAATTAGTAATAAATAACAAAAAGATTGGGACATAACTGCTAAATTACTATCAAATGAGATTTATATTAGATTAAACACTATATAATTATATTATAAGAAAGAAAAGCAAAAATAAAACTATTTAAGACTATAAGAATTCATACTTAATTCTTGCTATCAGTTAGATCAAACGCTGTCATTCATAATAATATATATTTAGATGACAATCTGATAATATAATCATCTCCATTATAATAATTTGAATAACTATCATTAATAATATTGTGGGTTAATTTAGAAATCACTCCAATTGCACTGAGTATCATTATTATATTGAGGTCAACTTGACCACAATAAGATTGACACATTTGTAATCTATTTATATTTAATTTTCCAACCGATCTATATCTAAGCCTAATTTATTTTAATTTGGAGAGTACATTCGATTAGATATTCAATACATTAATGTTGAACTGTGTTTTTCTTGATATATCATTATATTGTGATGAGGTCATTGTTTACCCTACTTGTGTGGCTTTGTTGCTATTCATGTCTTTATCAAATTATTTAGTGGTATGGTGCACTCCGAGTATGACATTTGGTTCTGAATCTTTAGCTACATTTACTTTTGTTGAGGGATATGAAGCTTGTCATCACGAAACCAGCATTGCAGAAATGTGTTAGCTTCTTTCATTATAATTGTCTTATTCCTTCTTCTTGTATCTGTTTTATATCTAATAGAGTGGTCTACTTGCACTTTCCATATTGTTTTGTATAGACATACCTATTTATCTGAAATTGATTGGGTTACTTTTACAAACGACAACAGCAGTTTAGATGCCTATTTTTAATTACATTTTTAATAATTACGCGGTCACGCTTAACTCACGACGTTACTTTTCTCTCACTTTCCTATGATACTATATGAAAGGTCCTCAATGTAACCCACGTCTTACCCTCAAATATTGCTTGGAGTAGAACACCTAAATTGTTCAGTTCTAATGTTATTCTATATACACTAATATTTTATTATATCCACCGTTAACAATCGTTAGTTGATTTGTTTTTTCTGTTTAAGATAGTTATTACATCACAACTAGTAACTTTATTGGGCAAATATATATTATAGGCTATTTCTTTCAACATATTCTGAGTACTTAATATTACTAATATATATATATTAAATTATTATATATATATAATATCAGGCTGAGGAGTTCATAAAGAAACATTAAAACGTACTCGTCGATCTTTTTTTATGAGAGTGAGAGCAATATAGATTATAGATCTCGTAATATTATATGTAGATATATATTATATATACTTGTTTAGAACTATAAAATATCTATAATTAATTTATTAATTATATATATTATATAAGTTTTAATCATATTATTATATATATAATATATATATTTATATTACTATATATATATATATGGATATGCGTAATCCATGACCTATTTATGGTTAATTTCTATATAGAGAGTAAAATAATATTTATAATATATTATCAAAAATATATTAATATAATATCAATAATACTAAGATATATATAACCATACTAAAATATATATTAGGATTATAGATTAAATATTTGATATACTCGTTATATAATCCTAAAATCATATACGGCATATTTAATTCAACGGAACTGTCCATCAAATAAATATGTGGACGTACATTAATTATTTATACAAGTATTATAATTTTTTACCCATTAATTATTATTATTGATTAATAAATAGGTTAGGAACTCACTATCTATTATATATAGAAGTTGTTTATTAATATTAATATTTTTTATATGAGGAATTTATTTAATTAATTTATATAGATTATAAATAAATATTTATTAAATATTTAATTTATATATATTACAATATAATACATATAGTAGCTATTGAAGTGATATTAAAATATGGTATAAATATTGACTATAAAATTTGATAATAATATTTCAAATAATAATTTAATTATAATAAATAAAATTTATATCTATAATATAATATTTTATTTGTATGATATGAGTACATATAATATGAATAAAGTATCATATTAATGAGTATTACTGAGAGTATATGTAGTTGAGTAATATAGTGAGAGTCAGGAGATATTTTGATAATTAGTTTATAATAAAAACTTATGATTGATACCATATATGAAGAGCATATTTTTTTTTCGAAAAAAAAGTGGGCAGTCGTTATAAGTTTCCAGGATGGATTTTTTCGAGTCAGATACGATGCTTTTCTGAGTCTTTTAAATGGCTGTGTGCTTCTATGCTGTTCTTTGTATTTCTTTGATATCTGGAGCGAATAAACCCACCAATTTCCTTACCAAGCACCATAGCGCCTCTTCCGAGTTCTCATTTGAAGGTGTAATCCCTTGAATCCCCAGTTCTTATCAGGTCCTTATCTTTATGATCACCTTGAGGCTCTCCTAATCCCCAGCTTGCCTTTGTAATCTTTATATTTTTCTAATTATTCTCAAAAAGTTGTATTCGTGACTATGTTTTGTATTATTTTATTATTGGGTATGCTACGTGAACTCTTTATAGATTGCCAAGGAAAATTATATATTTGGGGTCAGATAGGTTTAGCCCACAAACGGTTTGTGTTAACTTTCATAATTACTGGGGGTTAGGTGACCCACCAAGTTTGCTGTTTCTTTTATATTAGGGTGGTTGAAGTGACTCGCCTAGTCTGCTTGTCCTCTCTGCGTTTTAACTATTGGTTAGTCTCTTGTGTCCTTGGAATAGGAGGTCAAACTACGGAGCTCCTTGTCGTGTCAGTTCGTTTATCAATACACTAGTGTCGTTAATAAACACCTTTAAACGCGAACCAGTATGCTCATATATTATATAGTAATAGGACGTGTTCTATCGTACCCACTAGTCCTTGCTTTTTTCTTATGAGTTTAGGTGGTCGGATATTGAACCCAGTTTTGACCTTCTATAGTCATTTAAACATAATTTCATATTTTAAGATCTTTGTCAACTATTTTACATTTGCTTTGAATCAATCTTGTGAATCAGCGCGTTATGGATAGCATGTGTACTTCCTTCATGATGGAGCGTCTTGTCTCAAGAGATATGATCTAATTCGGGCAAAATTACTATATATTATATTATTAATATTTTATATTAATATATATTATAGCTCAATAATGTAAAATAGCATTTTTTTTTATTATTCATATAGTATCTTCATATATACTATTTTAATCGTAAAAAATGAATTGGAGTCATTTGACACTATACTTTATAATAATATATGATATATTATGGATATACCTAATATATAGGGTATATAGTAATATGAGTGAAGCTGAGCATAGCGGAGATGTATGTAGTATGATTATGTTTTATTACGGAATGATATTTCAAGTATATATATATATTTAATATTAATATAATATGAATTATATTTTTAGAAATATTAAGTGTGTGTGTCTAGTCGCTAACTCGATGTTATTTAGTACTTTTTCTAGCTCGAGTTAGCTATTATAAAATTTTGGCTTCTTTTTACTTCTTGAAATTAATTTTGTGCGAGTAATCGAGACGTAAACCCAATTTATTTGTTTTCATTTCTATAATTGTGGGAGTTATATATCGCACACCCCCTGTTGCTGTGGCGTCTCCAGATAATTAGATGTCTATCCCATTGACCCCAGCTGGCCTTTCTAATTACTAAGTCTGTTTTAATATTTGTCGTTTCTTGTGCGAGTGATTTTTGTCGGTTTGATATTCTTCTTATTGAATGTTTAGGCCGCGCACGCTAGAATGCCAGTTTTTTCTTTATTATTGTGGGTTCTTTTGTTCGCTCTTCAAACCCAAAGAGAAAACAAACTCAATTATGCTCTGTTTCTATAACAGTAATATATTATTGAGAGGTTCAGGTGGAAAACCTCTTGCCACAGTCTGCAAATGGTTCTTTTAATATAAATACATTACAGTTTGACGTCGATATATGTAGGCTTTAATAGTGGAACCACACGCTGTCCTGTCTCAGGTTCTCTGGTGCTTCCATTTACCAAATACATTTCAGCTCGATTTCCTCCTGTCTCTATATTAAAATAGGAATGCTCAACTAAGTATGGATCTGCGACTATACTTACTTTATAGAAAACTTTTGTATTTGGCTGAATAAAAGTATGGTAAACGAAAGTATGGTACTTTTTTTTAATAGGTGTCCAGCACTGTTAAGGATACAATTCAACATAATTGCTTTTTTTGCAAGTTTTAATGTAATTTGGGGGGTCTATGGAGACTGGATCCTCAAAGTTACTTAGCTATCAATTGACCATCAATATTTCTGAGAGTTATATTCACTTTATTTTCTCTCTACACCTTTCCATTAACCTATTGCTTAGTTCATGAACGGAGGACATCTCTATGTCACACTATTATAGTGCTTTGTTCCCTGTAATCGCGTTTGCCGAGAAAAATTGACCCATTCTAGGAATATAGAAGAAAGATTTTAATCAATACTTATTTTATTTTATATATTAATAGTAAACGTATTTGAAATAATTTTATAAAAATTGTATTTACAGTAGAATTAATCTGAGAAGTAAAATATATATTATGTACTAGATCCTTTATATAGAAAGTTTTAATCAAATTATTTTATATTTAATTTATATAGTAAACAGTATTTGAGAATAGATTATATCATATAAACTCGTTATCTATAAGAGTACTTATATATATATATAATATTATATTGTAGAGATAGTGTAATATATAATAATAGTTACCATTGGCGAAAAATCATTATAGGAATATAGCGAGATTATCATTCTCACATCTTTCAATATTATATATAATATATATATAAAAAGTATAATTATTTATTATTTTACATCGACATTAGAGTAAGGTTAATACTTCACATTCATTAAGTTCATTTTACCAATTATCTAAACCACGTATCACCTTCACACAAAATATAATCGATACAATACAATTATTTACAATAATTTACTTATATCTATTAGTAAACTTTATGCTTGACTCTCGAGTGGTAAGTGGCTAATGATGCTTTCATTATATAAATGAACAATATACAACCTAATTAACATATAATATAACTACATTGTTTTCATATAAATATATTATTTATTACAAACATATATTATGGCTTATTGCCGATTTTTAGTTTTTTTCTAATTTTCGAGTCTTTAACCTATTTTGGTCTTTCTGACGGACATGACAATCTCTATTTCTTTGATATTGGCACGTACTGGACCAATGAATTCCGCATATTTACTTTGTTCTTCATTATTAGGCTTAATATTTTGGACCCCTATGTTGCCTTTGGCAGTCACTATATATACTCAGTAGGTACAAGCCTTGCGTTACCCCATGCTGCTTGTCTTTATATTTTCAGTTTCTTGTTTTTATTATTATGGGGTTCTCTTGCATCAGTAATCTTATCTAGCTATGCAACATTCTTGATTCTTTCTCGTATATAGGGGCCGTGTTCATCTTGTTAACTTCTATCTCTATTGCGTGATTCCTTCGTTCTTTGACAGTATAATCAGCATGATGATAGGTGATCCGCAGCTTGCTCTCTAATTGAGCCTTTTTTCACTTGTACACATTTTATATCATATTCGCGCGTGAATCGTGAACCCCAGCTGCTATTAGTTTTTTTCAATTATTGATCAAGTCTCTATTGATTCATCGTATATTAATCCGATAGGATGCACCCCTTGGGAGCGTGCGGCGGATATAATTTTTTTGGCATGCTTTATGTAAGGGAGCGATGATAACTTGTAAACGTGAACACTCCAGTAGTAGCACTTTGCGAACTCTCCTTCTATTATAGGAGTCACGTACAAACACCCAAGTTACACTTCGTCAATATATTAATTTCTTTAAGATAACAATAAATTGGAGTGATTGTACACGCCTGTTAATATTGTCTAAGTTTCTTTTCTTAACCATTGTTATCTTAACGTGACACTTGTTGCTTTGTATCCATACAGATCGCAGTTTGTCCTCAAGATACCAATTGGTGTGAGTAATATCATTAATCTAATAATTATATATATATAATATGGAGGTATGAATCTTATATATATATATATATATTACCGCAATAATATTATTTATAAGTACTTATATATTACATACCATAATATCTAATCAATATATATTGTATTTCATAATAATCACGCAATACATACCTGCAACGCATCTTTATTATATTATATACAACCTATATTTATAGACGATATATATATATAACTTAAAAATAATAATCTATTATAATATATCATATAATTCGTATTTATATGAGTGACAATAGAATATCGTAACAAATCAGATTGTATAATTTAATGTAGTTAAATTACTTAACATTAATTAATATCCACTTTATCAAGTGGGCACTGGGTTTAACTCCGATGGATTTAGTACCTCATTCGAACGATATTCGATGTACAGCGTCCCCTTAAAGATAGATACACCATTCTTATGACATTTCTCCGCTGTTGAGTGCGTAAATGTCTTAAGGTGACTATTCTTCGAGAGAAGTCGAAACGATAACAACCTCTCTCTAATTTATTTATTTTTGCGTCACTATTCAATTAATACTGGGTGATATATATTTGATATCTCCATGTCTATGCTGGTTCTATTATATATAATATTGAATGATTACCTGCACCCCAGCTACAGACTTGTTTACCTTATATATATAATTTACAGTTATCAACTCATTGTTATCTTTAATTTTTATTGTAGCAGGGATAATACACACTACATACACGTAAGATATAACCCATCATAACTTAGATTATTAGCTATACCTAGATATTATCTTTATTATATTATAGAGGATAATTGAGGAGTCAAGAACTAATAAATAAATACCAAATTATAAATACTCAAGTTGCAATAATGTATTCATTTACATTAATTGAGTGAATTAGTGTGAACTACACCAGTATGACATGGTTATTTTATATATGGGATATTAGTATGAGAAAGATAGAACCCCAAGCTGACAAATATTGTTTCAATATTAATAATTGTCAGTCACCTTGTATCAATTATCACAGAGAGTACACTTAGAATCTACAAAATATTGTTTTGATTATCTTTTAATAAATAGGGAGTTACATAAAACCAACACTAGATTGCTTAGTTCACATTTAATATAATAGAAGGTCACGATCACTACACTATGTAAATTGCTTTTAATACAATAAATAATATAATATATATAAATTAGGGTATCAAAATGATTAGAATAACCCAGTTACATTTTACAAAAAATTAACATACTTCTAAAGTTAATTACATAAATTAATTATTATCCTAACAAAATAATGTAATATACTAACTATTGTAGACCTGTTGACATTGTTCTAAATAGAGCTGTTATTTACACGATATATAAATACAATGAGGGAATTATAATGCAAGCTAAGTATAATAAAATATTATATATAATATTATATATATATAATATATGATGATATAGTATATAGATAAATAATAATAATAAATATAAATATAGTAAGTATATGATGATGATTATATATGAATAAAAATAATAATATAATAAATAAATAATTTAAATATAAAATATATAACTAATTGGGCATAAACTCACACTCGCGAGATCGGTTCGTCTGCGTATAACTCCGCATCGGATTTAAGTACTTTCTCGCCAGTCTTAATATTGGCTTTCTGCGTTTCTTGTTCTTGATAATTTGGGCACCGTAAACCCCTCTTACCACTCTGTTCTTACTATTGGGGTTACTCATGATGAACCAATCCCCACGTCTGCTGGTTCTTCTATATTAGCGCTCACTGACCCAGATGAGCCGGTCGCTCTTATCACAATATTTCAGTTCTTTTTTACATATTGGCCGCTCATCGTGACCCTTAGTTTGTAGTTTGCCTGTCTTTTTATATATGGGGTCAATGTTACCTTTACCCCAGGGGTCGCGATATCCTTGGGTGTTAGTGTTGACGCCAGTTTGCTGGTTTATTTATATTTGGGCTTGATGATCCTCAGCTGCTGTACGATTTCTTCACTATCTACGTCAAGCTTTCCTCTCTCCTCGTCCTTGTCTTTTACACTAGCCGAAGTCCACTCTGACTCCATTCTGGTTCTCGCTCTTCCTATAATCGGCGGTACTCTCCCAACCCCCCAGCTTGCCTTTTTTCTCTCTCATAATCAGGGTAAGTAACCCCACGTTGCCTTTTTCTCTTCTACTACTTGCGGGTCAATGTGAAACCCAGTTACCTTGCTTTACATATTGTCCCCAGTCCCTTCCTTCTTTTCTACCATTCGTTAATACGTCAACTTTCCGTTTTGCCCGTTCTCTTAAATGCTAGTTTGCCCCCAGCACTACATCTGGGAACTTATATAATACTACTATATATATATTATAATAATATAATATATATATATTATTATTATATATTATATCATATAACTCTACTATATCATATACTATACTCCTATACTTATACTACTACTATACATTATACTACTATATCATATTCATTCAACCATATATACTATATATATATATTTACCATATATATTATATTATATTATATACTATATGGATAAATATGATATATATATTATATGATATATATATATAGAATAAACTTTAATATATATAATAATATACTCATAATAATATATAAATCATAATATATATATATTATATATATATATATAATAATATATATAAT
>JABUQX010038539.1:10000-22500 GCA_015478945.1 Trachelipus rathkii
TAATTCTACATATATTATCACTGCAAAATATAATAAACACACACTAAGCCTAGATAACAGAAGAAAAAATCATGATTTTATTATTATACTACAAAATATAACAAATAAATCTTGCGAATTTGTTTTTTTCTATAACTATTGCACTTTTTGCTCTCCCTTCTCTCATGCCTTCTTGCCTTCTTGCTTCTTCCTGAGAGCCATATTACTATGACCTACTGTACCTTAGTCTTCTAGGTTTCTGAATGTCGTAATATGGAACTTACATTTTATGCCTTCCTAAAGCGTATTCTTTGAATCTCATCATTAGCCTTCTTGCCTTCTGCCTTCTTGCCTTACTTGCCTTAATATCTATGCATATCTTTGTAGTACACTTACCTTTGATCTTTCATTCCTTTACTATTATAGTCACTTTATTAGTCACCTTACTATTGATTACTTACTATATTTGTCATTATATTCCTTAGAGCTATTCTTAGTGTCCATACGGACTTTTCTATAGCCATATCTTATGCCTTCAGTATATACCTTATCGGGCCCTTCTGTCCTCATTCTTATATGAGCTAGGTCTTGCCTTCTTCTCATAATAGGATGTATAGTAAACTACACGTAGAATCAGAGCCACATATTCGTGAAACATGGAAATGTTCGATATGAAGTTTTCGAGACAACACAAAAATAGCAATTAATAATGAAATAATTGAAAAGAGGAAAGAAACAGATGAAATATGAGATAAATTACGTTTTTAATAGCAATCCACCCGTTTCTATGACTACTATCTACTCTTAATTCTATAAACGAAGGAGATTAAATAAAAGGTCTATACGCATAATCTTATTTGTCGTTCTAATTTATTTAAGTACCATAATATTTATGTATCTAATGACTTAACTCCATAGTTTGTTACCTCAGATTTAATTCTCCTTACATTTTTCTATATCCATCTCCACCTGCATACCCAATTTTATCAGATATATTAATAAAGGTTTATGATCCTCACTGACAATGATAGTTTTATTAGCATTTTTACCATAGTTAATTGAGTTGCATCATAACCTATTTTCAAGATGATATAAAATATGTTAAATATAATAACGATATTACACCAAAACAATGCGCATACAGAGAGTGTGAATATCAAAGAATAAGGAAATGTTCCTTAATTTCTATTATCATACAAGAAAATTGTGTACATCATTACCACTCCTTCTATTTCTTATTAAGGTTACACTATCTACAAATGGTTATAATCGCCTGGCGAAACCCAAATTTACGTATTCTTACTGCTATATTTTATTATACCTATTACATCGTTATTAAATTCAACTCATATTAAAACCCAATCATTTGACTTTCACACACGACACACACAAACAATAGTCAATGCACACACAACATCACTTTTTTCACTAATATTACCCCCACATTGTTTAATGAATGTACTTTAACCTCAAATAAAGATGCATTCCCTATTTAAGTCAACACACAAAACACACGATCACACAGTAGCACGTCTAAACAGAGCTATCATTCTACGACAACGACAGATATCACTAGCATACTGTTTAGGTTACATGCTATAGCAAAATAAAAATTAAAATTTAATTTACTTTAACCTCTTCTTTTCTACACTTTTGGTACTTACACTTTAAGAAGCTCAGAAAGCGACAACCTATCTCCAAGGGGATAAAACACCGAGACACGAGAGACTAGAGCTAGCGAATAGTTCAAAGGTCGACTCTATCGCTTCATTGTACCGTGTCCGAAACACCAGAGGCAGTGTCACCCAAACGATTATCATCTCCACCATTCCTGCACACTCCGCTGAGGAGACCGTTACGAGCTGAATCCAATAATAAGCAAGATAGAGACTCAAAATCTGATTTTTTTAATAAATAAAATAAAACCTAAAATAAAAAGTCAAAAACACAATAAAAAAATACTACAAAGAAAAAAATGATAGTTAATATATAAAACCCCTAACTTTTATATAATTTTCCGACAGCGATATCAAAATTAATATAACTTAGCTAACTCCACACACTTAAGAGAGTAGTGTATACTTATATAAGCACTATATTACTAAGAGTTAATATACATAATCAGATATTATATGAACACACTACTGACCTAATTATAAATATTAATAATATATAAATAATATATATATATATTATAATATATTAAATTATATATATATATATATTAATAATTATATATAAAGTATTATTGATATATATAATATTAATATATATATATATATATATTATATATATATATATATATATATATAATAATATAATATATATATAATATAAATATTAAAATATTAATATATAATATATATATATACTAATATATATATATATATATATATAGTATATAATATAATATATATATTATATATATATATATATATATAAATATATATATATATTATATATATATAATATTACTATATATATATATATATATATATTTATAAATATTATATATAATATATTATCTATATAATATATATATACGATATATATTAATATATATATATATATACTAATAACTAATATATATATATATTAATTATATATATAGAGTCTTAATATCAGTTAAACCATACAGCCACTCACAAAATAATTATATATGTATAAATGTTTGAATTAGAAATAAATAATAATACCTGAGAATATTCTGATATTTAATACGAAAATGCCAATATTTCACATAAATATATCAAAATAATATTAAATAAAATATTTAAAGAATAAAAAATTTTATTTATTAAATTATTTTTATGTATGCACAGCAATAAAGTTTATGAAAATAAATGTAAGTTACTTATAAGACTTTTTATTATTTATTTTTATTTTATTAAAATTGATAATATGATCATACATAAATGATTATTTGCAGTGCGTTAATATATATATACATATATTAATATAGTAATTATAATATATATATATATAGATATATATATATATAATATAATTAATATATATATATTATATATATATATATTACTATATAATATATATATTAATGTATTATATATATATATATATAAATATATATATATATAAACTATTAAATATATATATATATGATATATACTAGTGACGAGGAGAACCATCCTAGACTACTCACTGCCATCTATTATGCGGTTTACCAAACTTATTATACATTTTCTAATATTGTACACCGCTTTAGTTAAAAGAAAAAAATTTGTACAAATTTTCTCACTCCATAATTCTCGCATCACATAAAATTCCAATTATAAAAAAAGGTCTGATAAAGAAAAACTGTAGAGATTAGGATACCACGACTACAGTCGCCTATCTCATAGATATACATACTGTGTATGAAAAACAAAAAATTTCATACACACATACTATAATCATGATATAATCTATATTATATACTATAGATATATATATATAATATATATATATATATATAAATGAAGCATTATTATCAGAATTTCATAAGCTTGATAAAATAAATAACAATATAATCCCAGATATTAGAATATCAATCAACAAATTTAGAAGAATAACATTATATATAAACTATATATTGATAGGTTATTTCTAGAGATTATTTTACGTTATTTATCTTTACAATAAACTTATAATTTACATAAAACTATTATATTATAATAAGAGTTTTCACTATTAGATATATTATTACATGATAATTACTTGAAATTAAATTTTTATTATAATTTATTTTAAAGTATATAATAATATATGTTATATAATAATGTTATATATACTATATTAATTATTATATATTTTTATACGATTCATTAATATACTTATTTATTATTATAATATTTTATATTATCTTCACTAGTAAATTTAATTATATAATAATATATATATATATATATTAATATATATTTTATATAAATATTATAATATATATATATATATAATATTTATTAATATATATAGTATATTATGATATATATATATATATAAATATATATAATTATATATAATATATATATAATATATAATATAATATATATATATATATAATATAAATATATATATTAATATATATTATTAATAATTAATAATATATATATATTATATATATATATTATAATATATATAAATATAATATATATATAATATATATATATATATAATCTTATATATATAATAATAATATATATTAATATTAATTATATATAAATATATTAATATATACTCCAATAATAGAGAAGGAGTTGAGACAACTATACATCATGTGGAGACAAATATATAAATTATCACATGAGATATTACGTATCAGTAAATAAATACCTAGAAAAGCTAGCAAGTCAACAATATTTAATATCAATTGAAAATATAAGAGAAATTTCAATTAGAGAAAGCGTCCTAATGCATAATAAAAAAAAGAAGTATTCATATATAATTTGCAAATATTAAAATTTTAACATTTTTTCTTTACCCTAAGAATAAATTAATATATTCTATAATCGCTATCACATACTATGAAAATATCCCCATATGATTTTTGAAGAATATTAGGAATGATGAGGACTGTTGAGGAGAGTGTAATTACACTGGATATGAGAGGCCACTATTATTAGAATCATAATGGATGAAGGATATATACGAATCATAGTATGATAGAATAAGTGAGATATTATATGATATCATAAGATATGTATAGGAATATATACATATTTATGTGAGATAGTAAAAGGATTAATTATATATAGAATTACATGAGAGATAAAAGAGAGATTAATAATAAATATCATTAGTATAGATAATAGTGAATATAATAATTGAATTATCATGAGTATAAATAGATTATAATATGAAATCGAAGATCGGATCGAATAGAATTATATAGAAATAAAATTTTCACGTATCGACAAGATATTATTGCACTAATAAAGCCACCAGAGCATTTGATGATATTAATAATCGTTATTGAAACACTATAAGGATAATCGAATAAGGGATAAATACTGAACTCATAAGATTGAGGGAATAGTGGGAATCATGTACTGGAAGGATATGATTGCTACACTCGCGAGTGCGCATGACACGATATCCGATATAATGAGAATCCACGAGACAGAGGGGGAATAGTATAATATCATCGATGAACGATATATCCGGGAGAGAACGGAGTCGAGGAAGGAGATAATACTGAATCATGCATGACAGCGTGATATTATGTCTGATGATGGTTGAAGATAGTACGTGAATCCCTGATGAAGGGTATTGATGAATCAATGGATGAAGATATAGAATCATGGATGCAAGATACTATGAATCCAGATGTAAGGAATATAAGAATCATGGACCAGAGGATCATCATATGCACAATCATTCGAGATGAGAGGTATATTGACTGAAAATCCGTGTGCGCCACTGAAGGAATACTACTCAATTCATCGGACTCGACACGATATGAGAGACCACTCCATCCTAGAAGAAAGGTGAGAGGAAAATATACATATGATGTAAATAAATTTATCAGCAATGAAGATGCAAAGAAAAAAGAACAAATAGAATAGATATTAAATCCCATCGCTATAAATTGCAACATCAGCTGAGATCACAAGGAATATATATAAAGAAATTATGCTATTGACACTGAAAGATAGGAAGCTGCACGAGTCCCACTTAGTTACAGAGAACTGTAGAGGGAGACTAATATGAAAATACATGAGATAGTCATGACACTAATTATGAATCATAATATATATAGGAAATATTGATAATAGTATGAATTATAATTATGTATAAAATAAATAATTGAGAATGATAAGTGAATTAAGTAATTAGAGAAAGTCATCTTAATATAGTAAATACTGTGAGAGAAGAGTTAATTGATAACGATCTCCTCAATCATAATATAATATATCTAACAAGTACATGAATAATATTATAAATAAAAAATGATTCCAAAATTTTTCTTGAATTTGTGTTACATATAATTACGAGACATATATGAAACATTAAAATTATATATGCTGGTTTATTATATGCCTATGCTAGCTTAAACGAACAAACACAAAACCACACACATAATAAATTAATATTCCTCTAACTTATATCACTACAACCTATACCCTAGATAAAACTACTAAACTCTGACAACTATAAATTCTATTAACCTAACTTCTTATATCTCTATAACACTAACCTACAATACTAATATCTAACTAGGATTCCTACCTCATTTTACATACAAACAAGCTTAGCTGCTTGATGAGCTGAGGTGAGATATACCACATTTGTGTGATACGAGAGAATATCGACACATATTATTATTGATATCCATGTCCTACGACCTATTATATCCTAGATCAATCTAATTTTATGGCTAATATATATATATAATATTAAATATATATTTAATAATATTATATTATATATATAATAATATTATATATAATATAATATATATGATATTAATTAATATATATATATATATATATATATATATAGGTCATTATAGTTTAAAAGTTTGAAATGTGTAATACGATATAATATATTATATAGGTAAAAATACAGAATATTATAATTATTATAGATTATCATAATTATACCTAATAGAATAATTTATATATAAAATTCTTAATAATAAGCT
The DNA here is from genome assembly GCA_015478945.1 of Trachelipus rathkii. Lineage (NCBI taxonomy): Eukaryota > Metazoa > Arthropoda > Malacostraca > Isopoda > Trachelipodidae > Trachelipus > Trachelipus rathkii. Next base: position 16,620 of record JABUQX010038539.1, read on the forward strand.
AATTTTAGAGAATATTTATGTATGTTTGGGAATAGCTCGAATATAGAACTTATTTTATTAAATATTTACTTTTTTTTTATAAATAAATTATAATAAATATATTTTATAAATATATATATATAATATATATAATAATATTATAAATAATTATATATTATTATCAATGGCCAATATATATATGCCTAGCAACATTGTTCGTATAGACAGACGTCAGATAATACAAAAGTGGACAATATCGCAAAAATTATATTCTAACAAACGTAAAAAAAAATAAGATAATAATAAGTATTATACCATATACTAACTCTCATTATTCTTATATATTAAAAGGATTTTAAAAAAAGGAGTAAATTATGAGTAATAAACAAAATTAAATGCTATTTATTTATAAAACTATTATTATATCTTTTTTGCATTAATAAAATATATAAACATTATAATATAGTTATTACTAATTATTCATATTATGTAACAGAGAGAAGAGGCAAGAGATTGAGAGTAGAAGAAGAGAGAGAGATTGGTTTAAATTTTATTCTAAGAGTTATACACTAATAAATATATATTATTTGAATAATATTACTTCAGAATGGAAAGAAATAGGAATATATATTAGATCATAGTTTCAATATCTTTGGTATATTATTTTAATTGAGTACGGATAGGTATGGTTAAGGTCATTAGGTGAGCGTTAAGTAGTCTATTTAGTGTATGAGTATTTATTGTTTATGAGGTATTTATGATTATCGGAACTTCACATTGGCGTGCTGAGATTAGGAATTTTATGGGTAACGACATTAGATATTGAAGGTAGGTCATATTTATCGGGAGGTTTTCCGTCTTAGTGTCTAGGTTTACTTTATCGTTAGGTTTCCTCTTAGGTCTAGGTCATGCGCTTACGTTAGGTTCACAGTTACGTTAGGCGTTTACGTGCCTGTTAGGGTAGATATAGGTCCAAAACTTATTCCATACATCTTCTCTTTTCTCATGATATATCTATTTCCTCAGGTATCCTACGTCAATCTCCTATCTCCCCTCGCACTGCCTGAATTAAATACTTTGCTTGTTATTAATCTCTCAATCCAAAGCCTACATCGATTGCATTGTATATTTTGTAAACATCATTGTCTCGACCACTCTGCAATATAAAATATTGCGGAAGTCTTGAGTGGTACAATTCTTAATTCCATCATATATCCCTATCATGGCTCACGACTGTCTCCCGTACTTTGTGCGTCGGATATCGCTCCTGGCATTTTAGCTACTTTACATCTCTTTGGTCCCCGCATCAAATATCTTTCACTAATGCAGGACAGTGTAAATTATCGTCTAATCTAGCAATCCTCTAGTTTTCAAATTTAGCAAGAAAATATTTGGTTTATTAGCACTTATAAAGAGTTATTTCTATTTACTCTATCTAAACTTGATTTCAAATATTTTTTCGTGTTATATCTATATAATATCTATATGCTCTGTCCTATAATAGTTATTCATACTATTACTCTGTCATCAGATCTATAATCTATACACTACAACCTAGGCATTCACATGACTGTCCCGCAATCTCTTAAAACAAATTCAACATGCTCACTTATATCCGTAATCCAATCCAAAATCTTTTATATCGAACACTATATTCTCATATTAAATCCGCATATCTTATACATACAACTCTATATCTCTCTCTCTCTTAACATCATCTTATATACCTTATCCTCAATCTCTCTCTATTCTATTAAATTAATAATATATATATATATATAATATAACTATTATTATATATAATATATTAATTAAGTAATTTATTATATATATATATATATGTATAGTATATATTATAATATAATATTTATATATATAATATATAATTAGATATATATATGAATTATATATATTATATTATATAATATAGTATATATATAATATATAAATAATATATAATATATATAAAATATTATATTAATAATTATATATATAATATATAAAATATATATATTAATGTAAGTAATTTAGTGAGCCCTCAGGACGCTAGATCAGTACAGACCTCACTTATTATATATTATAAGTCTATAATTATACGTATATAGGTGTGCTATAATATATCTACGTACATATGAATATATATGGGATTATAATATATTTTCCATGAAAGTGAGATTAGAATCTAAGGTTACATTGATGCTATTAATTTTGTTGTGCAGTCATGAAAGTGTTAGGTTGTGTTTGTGAGTGTGTGTTGGTTCTGTTGTGTGTTGTTATTGTGTGGTTGTGTGTGTAAGCTTGAATATGTTTGTTTGCTAAAGCTTGATAGTACTGTTGTTTCTGTTCTTTGTGCGTTGAGTATATTGCTGAGTTGCAATAAACAACTACAATAAAGCTCTTTGAAATTAATTGTACAAGGTGTACAACATAATTTATCCCTTGAATACAATATTTTTTTAGTTTGTATGAATTCTTTTTCATATTATTTTGGAGTTATTAGATATGAGAAGGTCTTCTATTGACACTAAAGCATCTACCTAAAGATCACCTAAAGATAATATTATAATTTTGAGAATTTATTGAGTCGCTTGAGCTATTGAGTTATATTGAGTATTATTGGTTTGTAGTATGTATTTATTATATAGTATTATATATCTAGAGTTATTTATAGTTGTGATTTTATTAGGATTATTGTTGATTGTTTGGAATACGTATATATGAATGACAGAGAGCTATTAGATACACAAACATATCATAATATCACAAAATAGTATTAAGATATACGTATTAAAGCTCATGTTTGATAATATAATATTAGTATGAGTTATGTTTATTTGATTATTGAATGATGAAATATGTCAACATCGTATCTAATATTAAATATAATATTATATAAGTTATATATATACTATCATAAATATATATATATAAATATATATATATATTAATATATAATATATATATATATATATTATAATATATATATACCGTATATTAATAAAATAATATCTATATAATATATATATTATATAATATATAATATATAATAATTATATATATATATATAATAATATATATATATATATTAATATAAAATATATATATATATATTATATATATATATATATATATATAATATATATTTATATATATATAATATAATATAATATATAATATATATATATATATATAAATATATATAATATATAATATATTTAATAAATATAAATTATATTATATTTATATATATTTATTATATTATAATATATTATATATATATATATATATTACTATATATACGTATATATTTTATATATATACAAATATAATATATATATATACAGGTTGGGACAATACTACTTCGACAATTAAGCACTTTGATTGACGGCCTAGAGCAAATTGGTACGTATCTAGTCAATTATCTACTGTAGAGCGGTTGCTTGATTATGCGATACGGTATTACGCAATTATTTTTGAATGATTTTAGTTGCTGGATTAAGCGCATATTGTTATTTGATTACTTGAGTTAACCTATATATCTCTGGCTTTTTCGCTGCGTAGTGTACTTACTACTTTACATTCACTGCCCTCACTATTATATATATTATCATCTTTGTATATACTGAGGGAATTTCCTCTATTTTATACCATCTACTGTGTATTTTCTATGCATTATAGAAATTAATCTCTCTCACAATCTATTAAATAAGCCTAGCCCTCTTGCTCATCTGAGCGTATTTTGTGAGGTATATGAATGGCTTGGGAAAATATAATATAGTAGCTGTACTAACACCAATCCCATATATTATCCATTATAAATAGGGCTCTGAACACGTATGACGTGTGAGTTGTATCAACTAGTAATAAAATAGATATATATATAAATATATATTATTAAATAATTATATATTAAATATATATATATTATATATAATTAATATAATAATTATATATAATATATATAATAATATAATATATAATATGATTATATATATATATATATAATATATATATATATTATATAAAAATATATATATATTATAATATCTATTAATATAATATATAATTATATAAATATTTATTTAATTCAAATCTCAATAGAGGTAAAACACCTACCGCATGCACAGCTAAATTTAAGCATATATTAGCTAGCTTAGTGCTAGTTTTAATCATCAGCTCTCTTTCATTTAATATTAAATTAGTTGCAGTCTTTAAGAGTAGACGGCCAAATCAATTACAATCCCTTGATGATAATTCCGAAATCATCGGTCTCCACAGCAACTACATTTTATTTCTCCCACACTCTTCATTATGATCCACTCGTATTGCAACCACATCATTCACGCGTCGAAATTCAGCTCATATGCGTACTTACTTCAGCCACTTCTATCAATAATTCAGAAAATGAAATAAGAGAGATAAGTAGAGAGAGAGGAAGAGAGAGAGAGAGATAGTAATAATGAGAGATAGATAGATGAGAGAGAGAGAGAGATAGAGAGATATATGAATAGTAGTATATAAGATAAAGATTAGAAGTAGAGAGAGAGTAATGAATGAGTATATGATTTTTACGCTTAAGCACGTTCTACTATTATATCAGTGTTTATATTAATATATATATATATATATAATATTATATATATATATATATAATATATAAATATATTATATAATATATATATATGATATATAATATAATATAATAAATATAATTATATATAATATATATTATATTATATATATATATTTATATATATATATATATATATATATTATATATATATAATATATATATATATATATAATCATATATATATATATATAAATATAATATATATATATATATATATATTATATTATTAAATATATTTATAAATATTGCTGCGGAAGTATTAAATTTATCTTAGGTATTTAGTATATTTTACGTACAATTAGTACGGTTGCTAAATTATGGCAGGTTGCGTACAAACTAGCAATTTGTAGTCTTACCGCAATTTGAGCGTTTGTCTGGTTGCGTAATCTATCGCAATTTATTTCTTACGAAATTGCGAATTTATAGCATTAGCTGATCCGAGTACAAATTTATTTTGAGGTTGCGGCTACCAACACTGAAAATAAATTTATTTTATAGTATATAATTATATATATATATATATTAAATATAATATATATATATATATTATATATTATATTAATAATAAATAAATATATATATTATTATATATATTAATATATAATAATACTTATCATATATATAATTATATAGTATATATAATATATATATTAATAAATATATATTATAATATTATATATAATTATTAATAATATGTATGTGTGTGTGTGTTGTGTATGTTGTGCCGGTGTGTGTGTGTGTGTGTTGAGATCACTAAATATATATGCTAAGTTACTATCATAAGAATAGTTCCTTACCTCTCCATGTATGGCTTGAAATACATGATGATCGCTAGAACGTAGTAGAGTGACATATTTTATCTAGAGCCTTGTAACTATTTAGACTGCGGTAAACACTTTATACATTTAAATACCATACGATCACCTTCGTTTGAGCTTACAAAACTCAAACAAATTCTGTACGGTAAGTACCAGGGTTTTTGTGATCGAGACTTCCTACAGTTTCACTTCTGCATAAGCAAGAAGCTAACGAATACAAGTAGCGATATTTACTTGAGAAATTTATCACCTTTCACTTAGAAGAAATAGTTAAAGGTATTAGATATATGGGATAGGAAATATCAATTTAATTTAGACGTTTTACGTCAAGAAACGACCATTTTATCATAGAGTGAATACTATAAAAGTTCTTATAATGATATCAGAATAAATAAACAAACAAACATTTTGACATATAAATATTATGTAAATGTAAAGTAACTATATAAAT
>JABUQX010038539.1:32500-39328 GCA_015478945.1 Trachelipus rathkii
GAATGGATTGTAAATAGCTATATAATGATAATTAATATTTATTAATTTATACTTAATATTATTTATAAATCACATACTTTAGTACCATCTATTTATGATTATCACACCTTCAAAGTATAATCACATAAGCCCTCCTAATCTTGATTCATAAATATAATAATAGATATAATATATACCATAGCGATATCAATTTGAGCGACTTGTTTATATATAACTATACAATATAATATATATTAATATTATATATATATATATATATATTATATATATATATATATATATATATAATATATATATATAAAATAAATAATATATATTATATTAATTATATTATATAATATATATTATATAATATATAATATAATATAATTATATATATATAATATATATATACATATATATAAATAACATATATTAATATATACATAAATAAATATATTAGTATAATATATATATATATTATATAATATATATATATTAAATATCATATATATAATATATATATTAATATATATATATATATATATATACTATTAATATATTAATAATAATATATATAATATAATATAATTATATATATATATATAATTAGTATATATTAATATAATATATGCTATACGCCCCTAGTATATAAATAAAAGGTATCAGCATCCATATTATCTAAAAACTATTACAAACAGCTAACTACTTATAAGGGAAATAAGGAAAATACATATATATATATTAGCTGTGAATAAGTCCTATGGACTAAATCAATATTTTACACATCTTACAAATACATACATGCAAAACTATATGTTTCATGCAGAGATATTAGTATATAATAGATATGATAAAAAATAAAAGAAAAAATAAAAAGAAAAAAAAATAAAATCATTATTACTTTTAGAAACTATTATAGTATATATATATAATAGTATAATATATAAAAGACTTAATATAAACAATATATATATATCTCAAGTACAGTAAATATGAATAATACATTATTTGAGAATATACTTATCTGTAAAAATTTTATATTGGTTAGTAGATAACAAAAATATGTATAAATAAAAAAAAATAAAAAAAACAAAAATATTAAAAATATTTATTAATCATATATATAAAAAATTATGGTCTTTATTATATATTTTTTTTTGGGAGGGTATATAATGTCGCTAGGGATAACATATAGTTAATATATAATAATAATATATAATATTATTATATTATTATGTATAAAGGTAATATTAATCAGACGTAGACAATTTATTAGGGGGCTATATATCCTGATAGCCAGATATTAACGAGGATTAATACTACAAAGGGGGAGGACGTTTATTCCAATATATCTCACCTGATATTGAGGGAGGGGTAACTGAGTAGGAATACCTACGACACCACTACACGCACAGAACCAAGAACAATGATATTATTAGGTAAGATGACAAAGTTACAGGAGTTAAACAATTATTCCTATATATTAGGTATAATCACTCTTAGAGAAACTGACTTTCTACACAACAAAATATATCGTTCCGGCAATCCAAACGAAATATATTAGTATTAAAGATATCTTAAGCGGTTGCAAGGCGACAAAGAGTTTCCACGAGAGATAACTCTTTTTCAAACATTTAATTCCTTTCTCTCCCCTAACAGGAACGGCGGAAGTGGGCGAGCGAGAGATCTGACCTTAATGTCCTAAACGCTTTTACGATTGTGTCATCCCTATGTATAGTAGATGGCGCAGGTGGCGTCCCAAATCACAAATCATTCCGCTCATATAATGTTGGTCACCACATTCGCACAGAAGAGAATCCAACTCTGGTCTGCATAGGACAAAGTACCCCTGAAAAATAAACCCCAAACATGGAATGAACGCCGTAAAGAACTTAGCATCATTCTATGCCAACCATCATCAATGTCGCGATTGTGACGCGATAGGCGTGATTTCACATTGGGGTAATTAGAAAAATACTTATTTATTCTTTAAGACATAGATATAATTAAATTAATGAGCATAATTTTTCATTAATGTTTGATAAGACAGAGTGTACTATTTCAAATGTTGTGTTCATAAATCATAGAAGTATTAAAACATACAATTCTAAATATAAGGTCTTCTATAAATACGTAGCTACCTCTAATCATATTACTGTATATAATATAATTAATATAATATATATATAGTATATATAAATAATAATAATAAATTAATTTATATATTATTTATATAAATAAATATACATAATTAATATATATAATATATTATATTTTTTAATTTATATTTTATTATTATTATTTTTAAATATTATCTTTTAAGTAATATATATCACTTCTACAAAATTTTCAACGAAGAGGATTTTACCCCAAAATGTATCCTTTATTATCTGAGCTGTTAGCTATATGTAGTTATACTTATTATAGATATATATAAATATTATTTTTTTTTTTATTTTTTTTTTTTTTTTTTTTTTTTTTTTTATTTTTTTTAATATTATTAACCTAGACTATATATTAAAAATTGGATTTATACCATACTGATACATATCCAAACTAAATATAATATATCCTTTCCCTTAGGTAGCATGTATGTAGTTTTGAGATATGGATGTGTGAGCTTACTTACTAGAGGACTTTAGAGACTATATAATATAATATATAATATATTAATATATATATATAATATATCATATATAATATAGTATATATATATATAATAGTATATATATATATCAATTAGTAAAACTAAATGAAAACAGTTACGGTGAGGAGCATATAAAGTAAATACTATATGCCTATCCACTTGGGTTTGATATACTTGTTGCGAATATATTATAGATAGCAAACATAATATATCGATATGCTTTTAATACCGTTGAAAAAATATTACCATTCACTAAACACATAAAAGATTTATTCAAAAAACAACTTTAAAGGACTAACGATCTCCTAATCAAGTGAACATCCCTAAGGCTTTCATACCTGTTCCATTTATCCCCACGTTTATTCAAGATTTTAGATAATTAATTTTAACTTTTTCCATGTAATCTTTTTCTTTTTTTGTTTACTACTAATTTTTATCGCGGGTCACTGGCAATAGTTGACTATAATGATATGATACCTTATATATTATATATATATATATATAGATATATAACTATTATATATATAATATATATAATATATACTACAATATTATATATATATATATAATAATATACACATTAACACTATATATACTTAGTGAGAGAATCAATTGACTACTACTTATATTCAAAATGGAGGGGATAATAGGACAATAAAAGTCAAAAATATTCTGTCCAAAGAAGCTTGATATTTAAATTTTAACTCAATTATAAAATTTAACGTTATCAGAACAAAAAAGTAGAACACGCTCTCTAAAAAAATAGTGGGAGAAGAATTAATGAAACACTTTATTCCTAATTATACTTTATATGAGCATTTTGTAGTCTTGAGTATAATATAATAATATATAATAAGAAAACGATTGGAAAGTGAAAATAAATTAAACATAATACGTATAGAAGATGTTCACATTACACCACATAAATGGTTGTCTTAAGTTTACGTTAGATAGCATAGATTTAGCCCTTTAATAACTCCCATTTTTTAAGGTGCGAAGCTCTTGTTAACTAACAAGATAGGCTTGCTAAAATTGACTTTTGACTCAACACAAGATTTTCCATTCAGGTTTGATTTTCCAAAAGGTTGTTCGATCCATGCAATCGATAGGACTCGAGAGATAGCGATCTCGAAAGGATAGCCAGGATATAAACGTATAATGAAAATACCGAGGATAATAGATATATAAAACATATATAGACGTATAATATAGGGAAAATAAAGAATGCATAGAATTATATAATATCCGACAATACACTAAGTATAGAATATGTGGCTAGTTGAAATAGATACGATATGAGTTAATATACCTATATATATATATAAATACGAGTATATTGGATTCGTATTATATATCTCCAAATATATTTCACCTACTATATATATATATAATAATATATATATATATATATATATATATATATAATAACTATTTCATATTATATATAGAGAGTAAAACGAATAGGCATACCTATATATATATATCTTGTGTTATAATATACGTGAGTATGTCGAGTCTGGAAAAAAAATACAGGGTTTTTTTGAGAAAAAGTGAAAACGTTATTTTTCTATAGAAATAAATCCAATATTCAAACTGCGAATGTTTTTTTTGTTTTTTTGGGTTTGTATGCTATTTTGATGGTTTTAATGAGTTTTTATAGATTTCAAAATAGATTTTACAGTCAACAAGTCACTAATGGCTAAGTAGAATTTCAAATCACCCAAGACAAATATTTTTAAAATTCTGTATAAATTTTCTTTAGATTCTTTTCATATTTCAAAATTTTTTCTTGATTTACTTGTAAAAACCTGGTCAATTCAAAATAATTATTAATATTTTTCGCAGTTTTTACATAAACTTTATAAACGTAAAAATAAAGCAGGTATATTAAATATATAACCAATCTAATCTGAAAAAAAAAAAATACCTTATTACCTCTTTACAAAAAAAAAAAAAAAAAAAAAAAAAAAATAAAACTCAATAAAAAGAATAAATGAAAGATGTATCGAGACATCAACGTATAGCATATTAGTACAACATGACAATGATTAATGGGACCTTAATTAAATACATACTACAAAAGGAAATATAAGTATACGAGTGGAGGACAGAGGTGGATAATATATAATATAAAACTGCATATTTATATAAAATAACTAACCTATTCATTATATTAGCTCAGTATATTGTATATAATATAAACTACTTATATATATATGAAAAATAGAGATAATAGTATATAGTAATATACATACCTAATAACGTCACTAGACACAGTATAAGTAACTAGAGAGCGTCTATAATATTATGAGAGAGTTCAAGAAGTTAATGGGCCAATATACAGTTTATATTAATATAAGCCTACTATCATATATATTATAGTACCTATAAAGCTATATATCATACTATATACTATATATATCTTAATATATCTCAAACTAAATAAGGTACTAATGAGGTATAGTAGAAACCGTATAATCTATACACCTATACCAATTGGTGAGTAACTATATATAAATATATACAATTAAAATTATACACGCTAAGTATATAGGTGATATACATAGAATATATTAAGTACCTTTAATAATTAGCGTATAACTGGAGTGTAATCAACTGTATGAGACATGTATATATATATATAATAAGAAAAATAAAATAATTATATGTATTATATATAATATATATATATATATATATATATTTAATCGCAAATGCAGTCCTGAAATCCTAAGAATTCCGACCGTGCCCAGAAGCGTGGAAATGCAGGATGGTTAAGAGGGCCAGAGAACGTGCCGTGTACAGCTTAATAAGAGCCGAGAGAAACAAACGCAGTTGCTCGGCGCACTTCCATTTGAGGCCACTTTTATAAGACGCAAGAACCGTCGATGTGATGTGAGGTCTCCAAGGCAATGCATAATATATCTATTATATATATATATATATAGGTATATATATAATATAATATATAAATATAGTAGATATATAATATAACTAAGCAGAATGGATGCGGATCTGAACTCATACGAACTTCAGTATCGTCGCACTTAAATAAGAGATCGAGGAGACCTATACACGAGCTCAAATACGAGTTCAGATATATAATAGTATTATCCCCACTTGATAGGTTCTAAAAGAGGCAGTAGTTCTTACAACATGCCACATATTTCAACTGTATGCTCATCATGCTCTCGGAAAAAGCATATTCTCCAAAAAGGAAGAGAGTTACAACACTTGCTCAAGACTTTGAATTAAGTTTATATGTTACAAATAAAGAATAAATGAAGAATAAAATATAACATAAATGTACGTAAACTGGTTGTGTTCATCTTAAAGTTTTCTTCTCAAAACTATTTTTCTTTTTTTTTTGTTTCTTTTTATTTATTTTTAGAAGAGAAAAGAAAAAACAAAAACTACGTCGTTAATAGTTAAAATTTTTATGGAATAATAATTTGGTTTTCGTTAATTCAGAAAATATAAAAAATGAAATGATGCATACGTATATTTTCAATCAATTTAAGATTATTCTAGTCACTAAAAGTATGTTACAGGAGCACAACATTCGTTATAATTCATTGCTAGACTTTAGAGAGGTAATTCTTATTTTTAGTTTTAATAAATATATTATATATTATTATTATTTATATGTTTATAGTTATTTTAATTATTATTATTGATTATTATTATTATTATTATTATTATTTATTATTTATTATTATTATATTATTTTATTATTATATTTATTATTATTATTAAATTATATTATTATTATTATTATTATTATTTATTGATTATTATTATTCATTATTATTATTATTTTCTGTATTTACTCTATTATTTTATAAGTTATTATATTATTATAATTATAATTATTATTATTATTATTTTTTTATTATTATTATATTATTTAATTATTATTATTATTATTATTATTATTATATTATATTATTATTATTTATTATTATTAATATTATTATATTATATATATGGCCAGCCTCTCGAAGAGCCACGAATCATATCTCTAAATAACTAACAAACAGGCTACCGGGAAGGAACACATTGCTGGAAACCTGGAAATTTTAACGAGGAAACTGTAAAAAACGAAAAAAAAAGGAAAAAAAAAAAAAAAAAAAAAATAAAATCAAATATCTCGAAAACTACAAAAGCTACAGGGAAATGGGCTCTGTTGATTATCAGCA